>JAWPHD010018036.1:0-41738 GCA_037043455.1 Cyrtodaria siliqua
AAACCATTGAGTTCGCTGCTTCAGAGTAGACATATCATCACATCACACAACAACACACAGATAAAAGTCCAGACATTGTGCCTATAATCGTCGGGTAGGACGCCTGTCGTAGGTGGAGGGACTATAATCCTTAGAAATACACACACACACTTTCCATATCACAATATTGTAAATTCTGTTTAGCTATGTATACATATACAGTCAAACTTGTATTAAACGACCGTTGAAGGGAGCGACTAAAAATGGTCTCTTACAGCAATGGTCATTGAATAGAACATTTAAAAAATGTATCCGAAAATGGCGCTATCCGAATAGGGGTTGAATTTGTAAAAATAGGTAACCTCTGGACGCGTTGAGCAAGACAGCTTAATGCACTTAAAATAAAGCAGGAAAACATTAAACGGATTAAAAAATGGCCGTTTAATACACTTTGTCACATGAGCAAGTTTGACTGTATAGAGCATTAATTGACAGTGTTAAAATGCTCAATATTGTAAATTCCATCTATCATTGCATCAATTAATTGTTGCTAGACTGGAATATAGAGCCTCAATTAACAATGTTAAAATGATTACAATGGAAGCATAACTTGCTGTAAACAAAAAACAAATTCTGTTTTCTAAGCTCAATATTGTAAATTCCATCTATCAATGCATCAATTTATTGTTGCTAGATTGGAATATAGAGCCTCAATTAACAATGTTAAAATGATTACAATGGAAGCATAACTTGCTGTAAACAAAAAACAAATTCTGTTTTCTAAGCTCAATATTGTAAATTCCATCTATCAATGCATCAATTTATTGTTGCTAGATTGGAATATAGAGCCTCAATTAACATTATTAAAATGATTACAATGGAAGCATAACTTGCTGTAAACAAAAAACAAATTCTGTTTTTTAAGCTCAATATTGTAAATTCCATCAATCAAATCAATTTATTGTTGCTATTGTTTATTGTTGCTAGACTGGAATATAGAGCCTCAAGTTGACTGTCCTCCTTGAATGCTACTTTCCCTGTCCGATCTTTTTATATTTCTTGCTATAAACAAACTAATTCTGTTTTCTAAGCTCAGTATTGTAAATTCCATCTATCAATGCATCAATTTATTGTTGCTAGACTGGAATATAGAGCCTCAATTAACAATGTTAAAATGTAACAATGTTAAAATGATTACAATGCAAGCATAACTTGCTATAAACAGAAAACAAATGCTGTTTTCTAAACCACCGTGGCTAAACTTATGTCAGATTTAAGGCCATTTATCAGACGACATATTACCACTTATTCCATTCTAGTTAAATATCATATACATGTTCCTGCAATGTTGGCCTCTGTCAAGTTTGTGTTTTTCGTTGTCGTCAAATATTCAAAATGGCCGCCACGATAACCCAAAGTTTAAATAGAGTTATATATAGGAAATATGTTTCTTGGGTTGGCCTCTATCATGTTCATGTTTTTGAATCACATCATACCAGTAGAGAGTCTACAGGCCCACTTAGGCCTCTTCTTGTTGTTGCTGCTAGACTAGAATAATTATTTTGAATAACTTTTATATTCAACTGCATCAATCAACAAATTGTCAGAATACAGTAATATCATTACTTTCTTATATTCAATTCATTATTTTTAGTTTTCTTCTGTCTAGCAAGATTTAGTTGTGTCCTTACTAGAATGGAACACAAATTGAGAATTACATATTGCATCAGTTGACAATGTAAACAGTTTTACATCATAAAACTCTCAATGGTTATGAAATTAGAGCAGTTTAGAGTTTAAAACTAAAATTGGGGCGGAGGGGATGTGTGTGGGGGAGGGGGTTGGGTGGGGATGGGGGCGGGGGATGTTTGGCTAAACATAGAAGCTTATCCGGAACTCGAAAATTGTAATGTCCTCCACAACTGTGGACTGACTGCTCAGAAATAAATTTGTATGGTATATTACCACTCAGTTTATTATGTTTCTGTAAACATAAATTGACAAACAGCAATCTTACTTTTTATGCGCCCGTACGGACGTATTATGTCTTGTCTTTGTCCGTCCATTTGTCCGTCCGTCCACCTGCCTGCCTGTTTTAGCTAACAAATTATTCTGGCTAATAACTTTCCAAGTATAAGCTCTACAACAGTGAAACGTTGTACCCATTTGACAGGTTCTTAGATACACCTACAGGGCAGAAAAAATTGTTTCTGAGTTACCCGTCCTACATATTTGAATGGTCAGATTGACAAATTCGTCCTGCATCAATGAGACATCATCAAGGCAAGTGGTTGAGTGGAATATTCGTGCCATGACCTACAACAGGTTATTCAACAGGTTCTTCATAACACCTTAACAGAGTGACATTTCTTTTGTGTTATTTTATAAGTTTTTAGACAGTTGGACAGGCTTGCCCTGGCTAAACATGCTATCATTCTACAGGAATTTAGATGATACACTTTAACAGTACATGTTGGCCCTTTTCACTGCCATTCCCAGGCGCATACCTGGAGGCTTTTCCAATAACGCAAGATTGGGTTTGTTGATCTTGCTAGTGTGTCCGGGAACATGTTTCCCCTTATTTGTTTTAAAGTAAAAGACGCCAAATTGTTCGTTTTGGCGTATTTCGGTAGCAAAATGATGAACCAAAAATACACAGATTTTCTTACAGATTTTGATATTTTTACTACACAAGACTCTGATGCGATCTTAGTTCTTGCAATTGAGCAAAATTAAAATTCATTAAAATTCATTTAAATACAGCTAAAAAAAGGTTTTGCTTCTCAGATTTTCATTACGCAGCTGCGTATCTGTGTATAGGCAGGTACGCGCCTGATTCCTCAGCCTCTTAAATATTAGTGCACCTTAACAAACATGATTTCCCCATTGAATCATTCTGTATGTACTTAGAGTGGCAACCATGCCTTACTTATGGTACATCTCAACAGTGTAACAGCACTGTCCCATCATTATATATGTTCTTATGTTATTAGATACACATTAACAAGGAGTGAGAACCCTATCCCACCATTCTACTTAATACAGGCTTTTTGATACATCTTAACAGAACATAATATACTCAACAAAAAAAGAAACTTCTGCAACTTTACCCATACATGTAGACACAATGAAAATATATTTTGTTTGGTTCTTATATGTTAATACCTTTGTTAAAAGGCCAACACTGTCATGAAAACAATTTTCCTTGAATCAAACTTGTATGCAAAGTTATTCCCCTTGTTTTGGTTTAATCAGCATTTCTGAGTCTTGTGGTTTAAATTTTGATTTAACAGTTTTGTTCTATTGAAATAAACAGAAGATAACTCCAGCACCAAAAAGACGGAGAAAGTAAGCTGACCTGTTCACTCACTTTTGCGCCATACAACTTTCAAGAATGAATATTTTCAGATTACCTCCCTTTATAATACAAATATAGTGATTTTGCAATTTGAATAAAACATATTTTAGCAGCAACACACTAACTCTGGTTTTTGATGATTATTAATATTGATCAGAATGATTGAGTGATAAGTATATAATGGTGACATTGTATCTAGATTGGTGTACAAAGTGTAACAAAATCAACCCTATGCAAATCACAGCTTAAAATGCGGAAGTTTCTTTTTTTTATCAGTATAACTCTAACCTGACATTCTATAAATGCTTTGCCATTCTATATATGCTTTAAAATAAAAACTAACACTTAGCACCACTATCCCACCATTCTACTGACTGTAAGAAAAAAATACAAGACCTGGCATCACTATCTTCCCATTCTGCTGGCTGTAAGAATTAATTAAACTGGCTTGGCACAACCTATCTCCCAATTATGCTAGCTCTAAAACGAAACAAATACAAGGCTTGCTACCACTATCTTCCCATGCTGTTGGCTCTAAAAAAGAAATACAAGGCTCATTTCCACTATCTTCCCATGTTGTTGGCTCTATGAAACAATACAGGGCCTGGAACCACTGTCAATACAGGGCCTGGAACCACTGTCTTCCCATCATGCTGGCTCTAAAAAAGAAATACAAGGCTCGGTATAACTATCTTCCCATGCTGTTGGCTGTTGAAACGCACCACTGTCTTCCCATCATGATGGCTCTAACAATGAAATACAAGGCTCGGTACCACTATCATCACATGCTGTTAGCTGTTGAAACAATTACATGGCCTGGCACCACTGTCTTCCCATCATGCTGGCTCTAAAAAATAAATACAAGGCTTGGTACCACTATCTTTCCATGCTGTTGGCTGTTGAAACAATACAGGGCCTGGCACCACTGTCTTCCCATTATGCTGGCTCTAAAAAAGAAATGCAAGGCTTGGTACCACTATCTTCCCATGCTGTTGGCTGTTGAAACAATACAGGGCCTGGCACCACTGTCTTCCAACTATGCTGGCTCTAAAAAAGAAATACAAGGCTCGGTTCCACTATCTTCCCATGTTGTTGGCTGTTGAACAATACAGGGCCTGGCACCACTGTCTTCCCATTATGCTGGCTATAAAAAAGAAATACAAGGCTCAGTACCACTATCTTCCCATGCTGTTGAAACAATACAGGGCCTGGCACCACTGTCTTCCCATCATGCTGCCTTTAAAAAAGAAATGCAAGGCTCGGTACCACTATCTTCCTATGCTGTTAGGTGTTGAAACAATTACAGGGCCTGGCACCACTGTCTTCCCATTATGCTGGATCTAAAAAAAAATACAAGGCTTGGTACCACTATCTTCCCATGCTGTTAGCTATTAAAACAATTACAGGGCCTGGCACCACTGTCTTTTCATTACGCTGGCTCTAAAAAAGAAATACAAGGCTCGGTACCATATCATCCCATGCTGTTAGCTGTTGAAACAATTACAGGTGCTTGCACCACTGTCTTCCCATCATGCTGGCTCTAAAAAAGAAATACAAGGCTCGGTACCACTATCTTTCCATGCTGTTGGCTGTTGAAACAATACATGGCCTGGCACCACTGTCTTCCCATCATGCTGGCTCTAAAAAAGAAATATAAGGCTCGGTACCACTATTTTTCCATGCTGTTGGCTGTTGTTACTATACAGGGCCTGGCACCACTGTCTTCCCATCATGCTGGCTCTAAAAAGGAAATACAATGCTCAGTACCACTATCTTCCCATACTGTTGGCTGTTGAAACAATTCGGCCTGGCACCACTATTCCCATCACGCTGGCTCTAAAAAAGAAATACAAGGCTCGGTTCCACTATCTTCCCATGTTGTTGGCTCTATGAAACAATGCAGGGCCTGGAACCACTGTCTTCCCATCATGCTGGCTCTAAAAAAGAAATACAAGGCTCGGTATAACTATCTTCCCATGCTGTTGGCTGTTGAAACGCACCACTGTCTTCCCATCATGATGGCTCTAACAATAAAATACAAGGCTCGGTACCACTATCTTCCCATGCTGTTGGCTGTTGAAACAATACAGGGCCTGGCACCACTGTCTTCCCATTATGCTGGCTCTAAAAATGAAATACAAGGCTCGGTACCACTATCTTCCCATGCTGTTGGCTGTTGAAACAATACAGGGCCTAGCACCACCGTCTTCCCATTATGCTGGCTCTAAAAACGAAATACAAGGCTTGGTACCATTATCTTCCCATGCTGTTGGCTGTTGAAACAATACAGGGCCTGGCACCACTGTCTTCCCATTATTCTGGCTCTGAAAATGAAATAAAAGGCTCGGTACCACTATCATCACATGCTGTTAGCTGTTGAAACATTTACAGGTGCTGGCACCACTGTCTTCCCATCATGCTGGCTCTAAAAAATAAATACAAGGCTCGGTACCACTATCTTTCGATGCTGTTGGCTGTTGAAACAATACATGGCCTGGCACCACTGTCTTCCCATCATGATGGCTCTAAAAATGAAATACAAGGCTCGGTACCACTATCTTCCCATGCTGTTGGCTGTTGTAACAATACAGGGCCTGGCACCACTGTCTTCCCATCATGCTGGCTCTAAAAAATAAATACAAGGCTCGGTACCACTATCTTTCCATGCTGTTGGCTGTTGAAACAATACATGGCCTGGCACCACTGTCTTCCCATTATGCTGGCTCTAAAAAAGAAATGCAAGGCTTGGTACCACTATCTTCCCATGCTGTTGGCTGTTGAAACAATACAGGGCCTGGCACCACTGTCTTCCAACTATGCTGGCTCTAAAAAAGAAATACAAGGCTCGGTTCCACTATCTTCCCATGTTGTTGGCTGTTGAACAATACAGGGCCTGGCACCACTGTCTTCCCATTATGCTGGCTCTAAAAAAGAAATACAAGGCTCGGTACCATTATCTTTCCATGCTGTTGAAACAATACAGGGCCTGGCACCACTGTCTTCCCATTATGCTGGCTCTAAAAAAGAAATACAAGGCTCAGTACCACTATCTTCCCATGCTGTTGAAACAATACAGGGCCTGGCACCACTGTCTTCCCATCATGCTGCCTTTAAAAAAGAAATGCAAGGCTCGGTACCACTATCTTACCATGCTGTTAGGTGTTGAAACAATACAGGGCCTAGCATTACCGTCTTCCCATTATGCTGGATCTAAAAAAAAATATAAGGCTTGGTACCACTATCTTCCCATGCTGTTAGCTATTAAACCATTACAGGGCCTGGCACCACTGTCTTTTCATTACGCTGGCTCTAAAAAAGAAATACAAGGCTCGGTACCATATCATCCCATGCTGTTAGCTGTTGAAACAATTACAGGTGCTGGCACCACTGTCTTCCCATCATGCTGGCTCTAAAAAAGAAATACAAGGCTCGGTACCACTATCTTTCCATGCTGTTGGCTGTTGAAACAATACATGGCCTGGCACCACTGTCTTCCCATCATGCTGGCTCTAAAAAAGAAATATAAGGCTCGGTACCACTATTTTTCCATGCTGTTGGCTGTTGTAACTATACAGGGCCTGGCACCACTGTCTTCCCATCATGCTGGCTCTAAAAAGGAAATACAATGCTCGGTTCCACTATCTTCCCATACTGTTGGCTGTTGAAACAATTCGGCCTGGCACCACTATTCCCATCATGCTGGCTCTAAAAAAGAAATACAAGGCTCGGTTCCACTATCTTCCCATGTTGTTGGCTCTATGAAACAATGCAGGGCCTGGAACCACTGTCTTCCCATCATGCTGGCTCTAAAAAAGAAATACAAGGCTCGGTATAACTATCTTCCCATGCTGTTGGCTGTTGAAACGCTAAACTGTCTTCCCATCATGATGGCTCTAACAATGAAATACAAGGCTTGGTACCACTATCTTCCCATGCTGTTGGCTGTTGATACAATACAGGGCCTAGCACCACCGTCTTCCCATTATGCTGGCTCTAAAAAAGAAATACAAGGCTCGGTACCACTATCTTCCCATACTGTTGGCTGTTGAAACAATTACAGGGCCTGGCACCACTGTCTTCCCATTATGCTGGCTCTAAAAAAGAAATACAAGGCTTGGTACCACTATCTTTCCATGCTGTTAGCTATTGAAACAATTACAGGGCCTGGCACCACTGTCTTCCCATTATGCTGGCTCTAAAAAGGAAATACAATGCTCGGTACCACTATCTTCCCATACTGTTGGCTGTTGAAACAATTCGGCCTGGCACCACTATTCCCATCATGCTGGCTCTAAAAAAGAAATACAAGGCTCGGTTCCACTATCTTCCCATGTTGTTGGCTCTATGAAACAATGCAGGGCCTGGAACCACTGTCTTCCCATCATGCTGGCTCTAAAAAAGAAATACAAGGCTCGGTATAACTATCTTCCCATGCTGTTGGCTGTTGAAACGCACCACTGTCTTCCCATCATGATGGCTCTAACAATGAAATACAAGGCTTGGTACCACTATCTTCCCATGCTGTTGGCTGTTGAAACAATACAGGGCCTGGCACCACTGTCTTCCCATTATGCTGGCTCTAAAAATGAAATACAAGGCTCGGTACCACTATCTTCCCATGCTGTTGGCTGTTGAAACAATACAGGGCCTAGCACCACCGTCTTCCCATTATGCTGGCTCTAAAAAAGAAATACAAGGCTCGGTACCACTATATTCCCATACTGTTGGCTGTTGAAACAATTACTGGGCCTGGCACCACTGTCTTCCCATTATGCTGGCTCTAAAAAAGAAATACAAGGCTTGGTACCACTATCTTTCCATGCTGTTAGCTATTGAAACAATTACAGGGCCTGGCACCACTGTCTTCCCATTATGCTGGCTCTAAAAAAGAAATACAAGGCTCGGTACCACTATCTTCCCATGCTGTTGGCTGTTGAAATAATACAGTGCCTGGCACCACTGTTTTCCCATTATGCTGGCTCTAAAATAGAAATACAAGGCTCGGTACCACTCTCTTCCCATGCTGTTGGCTGTTGAAACAATACAGGGCCTGGCACCACTTTCTTCCCGTTATGCTGGCTCTAAAAAAAGAAATACAAGGCTCGGTTCCACTATCTTCCCATGCTGTTGGCTGTTGAAACAATACAAGGCCTGGCACCACTGTCTTCCCATCATGCTGGCTCTAAAAAAGAAATACAAGGCTCAGTACCACTATCTTCTCATGCTGTTGGCTCTATGAAACAATACAGGGCCTGGCACCACTGTCTTCCCATCATGATTATGCTGGCTCTAAAAATGAAATACAAGGCTCAGTACCACTATCTTCCCATGCTGTTTGCTGTTGAAACAATACAGGGCCTTGCACCACTGTCTTCCAATCATGCTGGCTCTAAAAAAGAAATACAAGGCTCGGTACCACTATCTTCCCATGCTGTTGGCTGTTGAAACAATACAGGGCCTGGCACCACTGTCTTCCAACTATGCTGGCTCTAAAAAAGAAATACAAGGCTCGGTACCACTATCTTCCCTTGTTGTTGGCTTATGAAACAATACAGGGCCTGGCAACACTGTCTTCCCATTATGCTGGCTCTAAAAAAGAAATACAAGGCTCGGTACCACTATCTTCCCATGCTGTTGGCTGTTGTAACAATACAGGGCCTGGCACCACTGTCTTCCCATCATGCTGGCTCTGAAAAAGAAATACAATGCTCGGTACCACTATCTTCCCATACTGTTGGCTGTTGAAACAATACAGGGCCTGGCACCACTGTCTTCCCATCATGCTGGCTCTAGAAAAGAAATACAAGGCTCGGTACCACTATCTTCCCATGCTGTTGGCTGTTGAAACAATACAGGGCCTGGCACCACTGTCTTCCAACTATGCTGTCTCTAAAAAAGAAATACAAGGCTCGGTACCATTATCTTCCCATGTTATTGACTGTTGAAACAATACAGGGCCTGGCACCATTGTCTTCCCATTATGCTGGCTCTAAAAAAGAAATACAAGGCTCGGTACCATTATCTTCCCATGTTGTTGACTTTTGAAACAATACAGGGCGTGGCACCACTGTCTTCCCATTATGCTGGCTCTAAAAAAGAAATACAAGGCTTGGTACCACTATCTTCCCATGCTGTTAGCTATTAAAACAATTACAGGGCCTGGCACCACTGTCTTTTCATTACGCTGGCTCTAAAAAAGAAATACAAGGCTCGGTACCATATCATCCCATGCTGTTAGCTGTTGAAACAATTACAGGTGCTGGCACCACTGTCTTCCCATCATGCTGGCTCTAAAAAAGAAATACAAGGCTCGGTACCACTATCTTTCCATGCTGTTGGCTGTTGAAACAATACATGGCCTGGCACCACTGTCTTCCCATCATGCTGGCTCTAAAAAAGAAATATAAGGCTCGGTACCACTATTTTTCCATGCTGTTAGCTGTTGTTACTATACAGGGCCTGGCACCACTGTCTTCCCATCATGCTGGCTCTAAAAAGGAAATACAATGCTCAGTACCACTATCTTCCCATACTGTTGGCTGTTGAAACAATTCGGCCTGGCACCACTATTCCCATCACGCTGGCTCTAAAAAAGAAATACAAGGCTCGGTTCCACTATCTTCCCATGTTGTTGGCTCTATGAAACAATGCAGGGCCTGGAACCACTGTCTTCCCATCATGCTGGCTCTAAAAAAGAAATACAAGGCTCGGTATAACTATCTTCCCATGCTGTTGGCTGTTGAAACGCACCACTGTCTTCCCATCATGATGGCTCTAACAATAAAATACAAGGCTCGGTACCACTATCTTCCCATGCTGTTGGCTGTTGAAACAATACAGGGCCTGGCACCACTGTCTTCCCATTATGCTGGCTCTAAAAATGAAATGCAAGGCTCGGTACCACTATCTTCCCATGCTGTTGGCTGTTGAAACAATACAGGGCCTAGCACCACCGTCTTCCCATTATGCTGGCTCTAAAAACGAAATACAAGGCTTGGTACCATTATCTTCCCATGCTGTTGGCTGTTGAAACAATACAGGGCCTGGCACCACTGTCTTCCCATTATTCTGGCTCTGAAAATGAAATAAAAGGCTCGGTACCACTATCATCACATGCTGTTAGCTGTTGAAACATTTACAGGTGCTGGCACCACTGTCTTCCCATCATGCTGGCTCTAAAAAATAAATACAAGGCTCGGTACCACTATCTTTCGATGCTGTTGGCTGTTGAAACAATACATGGCCTGGCACCACTGTCTTCCCATCATGATGGCTCTAAAAATGAAATACAAGGCTCGGTACCACTATCTTCCCATGCTTTTGGCTGTTGTAACAATACAGGGCCTGGCACCACTGTCTTCCCATCATGCTGGCTCTAAAAAATAAAAACAAGGCTCGGTACCACTATCTTTCCATGCTGTTGGCTGTTGAAACAATACATGGCCTGGCACCACTGTCTTCCCATTATGCTGGCTCTAAAAAAGAAATGCAAGGCTTGGTACCACTATCTTCCCATGCTGTTGGCTGTTGAAACAATACAGGGCCTGGCACCACTGTCTTCCAACTATGCTGGCTCTAAAAAAGAAATACAAGGCTCGGTTCCACTATCTTCCCATGTTGTTGGCTTTTGAACAATACAGGGCCTGGCACCACTGTCTTCCCATTATGCTGGCTCTAAAAAAGAAATACAAGGCTCAGTACCACTATCTTCCCATGCTGTTGAAACAATACAGGGCCTGGCACCACTGTCTTCACATCATGCTGCCTTTAAAAAAGAAATGCAAGGCTCGGTACCACTATCTTACCATGCTGTTAGGTGTTGAAACAATACAGGGCCTAGCACCACCGTCTTCCCATTATGCTGGATCTAAAAAAAAATACAAGGCTTGGTACCACTATCTTCCCATGCTTTTAGCTATTAAACCATTACAGGGCCTGGCACCACTGTCTTTTCATTACGCTGGCTCTAAAAAAGAAATACAAGGCTCGGTACCATATCGTCCCATGCTGTTAGCTGTTGAAACAATTACAGGTGCTGGCACCACTGTCTTCCCATCATGCTGGCTCTAAAAAAGAAATACAAGGCTCGGTACCACTATCTTTCCATGCTGTTGGCTGTTGAAACAATACATGGCCTGGCACCACTGTCTTCCCATCATGCTGGCTCTAAAAAGAAATATAAGGCTCGGTACCACTATTTTTCCATGCTGTTGGCTGTTGTAACTATACAGGGCCTGGCACCACTGTCTTCCCATCATGCTGGCTCTAAAAAGGAAATACAATGCTCGGTACCACTATCTTCCCATACTGTTGGCTGTTGAAACAATTCGGCCTGGCACCACTATTCCCATCATGCTGGCTCTAAAAAAGAAATACAAGGCTCGGTTCCACTATCTTCCCATGTTGTTGGCTCTATGAAACAATGCAGGGCCTGGAACCACTGTCTTCCCATCATGCTGGCTCTAAAAAAGAAATACAAGGCTCGGTATAACTATCTTCCCATGCTGTTGGCTGTTGAAACGCACAACTGTCTTCCCATCATGATGGCTCTAACAATGAAATACAAGGCTTGGTACCACTATCTTCCCATGCTGTTGGCTGTTGAAACAATACAGGGCCTGGCACCACTGTCTTCCCATTATGCTGACTCTAAAAATGAAATACAAGGCTCGGTACCACTATCTTCCCATGCTGTTGGCTGTTGATACAATACAGGGCCTAGCACCACCGTCTTCCCATTATGCTGGCTCTAAAAAAGAAATACAAGGCTCGGTACCACTATCTTCCCATACTGTTGGCTGTTGAAACAATTACAGGGCCTGGCACCACTGTCTTCCCATTATGCTGGCTCTAAAAAAGAAATACAAGGCTTGGTACCACTATCTTTCCATGCTGTTAGCTATTGAAACAATTACAGGGCCTGGCACCACTGTCTTCCCATTATGCTGGCTCTAAAAAGGAAATACAATGCTCGGTACCACTATCTTCCCATACTGTTGGCTGTTGAAACAATTCGGCCTGGCACCACTATTCCCATCATGCTGGCTCTAAAAAAGAAATACAAGGCTCGGTTCCACTATCTTCCCATGTTGTTGGCTCTATGAAACAATGCAGGGCCTGGAACCACTGTCTTCCCATCATGCTGGCTCTAAAAAAGAAATACAAGGCTCGGTATAACTATCTTCCCATGCTGTTGGCTGTTGAAACGCACCACTGTCTTCCCATCATGATGGCTCTAACAATGAAATACAAGGCTTGGTACCACTTTCTTCCCATGCTGTTGGCTGTTGAAACAATACAGGGCCTGGCACCACTGTCTTCCCATTATGCTGGCTCTAAAAATGAAATACAAGGCTCGGTACCACTATCTTCCCATGCTGTTGGCTGTTGAAACAATACAGGGCCTAGCACCACCGTCTTCCCATTATGCTGGCTCTAAAAAAGAAATACAAGGCTCGGTACCACTATCTTCCCATACTGTTGGCTGTTGAAACAATTACTGGGCCTGGCACCACTGTCTTCCCATTATGCTGGCTCTAAAAAAGAAATACAAGGCTCGGTACCACTATCTTCCCATGCTGTTGGCTGTTGAAACAATACAGGGCCTGGCACCACTTTCTTCCCGTTATGCTGGCTCTAAAAAAAGAAATACAAGGCTCGGTTCCACTATCTTCCCATGCTGTTGGCTGTTGAAACAATTCGGCCTGGCACCACTATTCCCATCATGCTGGCTCTAAAAAAGAAATACAAGGCTCGGTTCCACTATCTTCCCATGTTGTTGGCTCTATGAAACAATGCAGGGCCTGGAACCACTGTCTTCCCATCATGCTGGCTCTAAAAAAGAAATACAAGGCTCGGTACCACTATCTTCCCATGCTGTTGGCTGTTGAAACGCACAACTGTCTTCCCATCATGATGGCTCTAACAATGAAATACAAGGCTTGGTACCACTATCTTCCCATGCTGTTGGCTGTTGAAACAATACAGGGCCTGGCACCACTGTCTTCCCATTATGCTGACTCTAAAAATGAAATACAAGGCTCGGTACCACTATCTTCCCATGCTGTTGGCTGTTGATACAATACAGGGCCTAGCACCACCGTCTTCCCATTATGCTGGCTCTAAAAAAGAAATACAAGGCTCGGTACCACTATCTTCCCATACTGTTGGCTGTTGAAACAATTACAGGGCCTGGCACCACTGTCTTCCCATTATGCTGGCTCTAAAAAAGAAATACAAGGCTTGGTACCACTATCTTTCCATGCTGTTAGCTATTGAAACAATTACAGGGCCTGGCACCACTGTCTTCCCATTATGCTGGCTCTAAAAAGGAAATACAATGCTCGGTACCACTATCTTCCCATACTGTTGGCTGTTGAAACAATTCGGCCTGGCACCACTATTCCCATCATGCTGGCTCTAAAAAAGAAATACAAGGCTCGGTTCCACTATCTTCCCATGTTGTTGGCTCTATGAAACAATGCAGGGCCTGGAACCACTGTCTTCCCATCATGCTGGCTCTAAAAAAGAAATACAAGGCTCGGTATAACTATCTTCCCATGCTGTTGGCTGTTGAAACGCACCACTGTCTTCCCATCATGATGGCTCTAACAATGAAATACAAGGCTTGGTACCACTATCTTCCCATGCTGTTGGCTGTTGAAACAATACAGGGCCTGGCACCACTGTCTTCCCATTATGCTGGCTCTAAAAATGAAATACAAGGCTCGGTACCACTATCTTCCCATGCTGTTGGCTGTTGAAACAATACAGGGCCTAGCACCACCGTCTTCCCATTATGCTGGCTCTAAAAAAGAAATACAAGGCTCGGTACCACTATCTTCCCATACTGTTGGCTGTTGAAACAATTACAGGGCCTGGCACCACTGTCTTCCCATTATGCTGGCTCTAAAAAAGAAATACAAGGCTTGGTACCACTATCTTTCCATGCTGTTAGCTATTGAAACAATTACAGGGCCTGGCACCACTGTCTTCCCATTATGCTGGCTCTAAAAAGGAAATACAATGCTCGGTACCACTATCTTCCCATACTGTTGGCTGTTGAAACAATTCGGCCTGGCACCACTATTCCCATCATGCTGGCTCTAAAAAAGAAATACAAGGCTCGGTTCCACTATCTTCCCATGTTGTTGGCTCTATGAAACAATGCAGGGCCTGGAACCACTGTCTTCCCATCATGCTGGCTCTAAAAAAGAAATACAAGGCTCGGTATAACTATCTTCCCATGCTGTTGGCTGTTGAAACGCACCACTGTCTTCCCATCATGATGGCTCTAACAATGAAATACAAGGCTTGGTACCACTATCTTCCCATGCTGTTGGCTGTTGAAACAATACAGGGCCTGGCACCACTGTCTTCCCATTATGCTGGCTCTAAAAATGAAATACAAGGCTCGGTACCACTATCTTCCCATGCTGTTGGCTGTTGAAACAATACAGGGCCTAGCACCACCGTCTTCCCATTATGCTGGCTCTAAAAAAGAAATACAAGGCTCGGTACCACTATCTTCCCATACTGTTGGCTGTTGAAACAATTACTGGGCCTGGCACCACTGTCTTCCCATTATGCTGGCTCTAAAAAAGAAATACAAGGCTTGGTACCACTATCTTTCCATGCTGTTAGCTATTGAAACAATTACAGGGCCTGGCACCACTGTCTTCCCATTATGCTGGCTCTAAAAAAGAAATACAAGGCTCGGTACCACTATCTTCCCATGCTGTTGGCTGTTGAAACAATACAGTGCCTGGCACCACTGTTTTCCCATTATGCTGGCTCTAAAATAGAAATACAAGGCTCGGTACCACTATCTTCCCATGCTGTTGGCTGTTGAAACAATACAGGGCCTGGCACCACTTTCTTCCCGTTATGCTGGCTCTAAAAAAAGAAATACAAGGCTCGGTTCCACTATCTTCCCATGCTGTTGGCTGTTGAAACAATACAAGGCCTGGCACCACTGTCTTCCCATCATGCTGGCTCTAAAAAAGAAATACAAGGCTCAGTACCACTATCTTCTCATGCTGTTGGCTCTATGAAACAATACAGGGCCTGGCACCACTGTCTTCCCATCATGATTATGCTGGCTCTAAAAATGAAATACAAGGCTCAGTACCACTATCTTCCCATGCTGTTTGCTGTTGAAACAATACAGGGCCTTGCACCACTGTCTTCCAATCATGCTGGCTCTAAAAAAGAAATACAAGGCTCGGTACCACTATCTTCCCATGCTGTTGGCTGTTGAAACAATACAGGGCCTGGCACCACTGTCTTCCAACTATGCTGGCTCTAAAAAAGAAATACAAGGATCGGTACCACTATCTTCCCTTGTTGTTGGCTTATGAAACAATACAGGGCCTGGCAACACTGTCTTCCCATTATGCTGGCTCTAAAAAAGAAATACAAGGCTCGGTACCACTATCTTCCCATGCTGTTGGCTGTTGTAACAATACAGGGCCTGGCACCACTGTCTTCCCATCATGCTGGCTCTGAAAAAGAAATACAATGCTCGGTACCACTATCTTCCCATACTGTTGGCTGTTGAAACAATACAGGGCCTGGCACCACTGTCTTCCCATCATGCTGGCTCTAGAAAAGAAATACAAGGCTCGGTACCACTATCTTCCCATGCTGTTGGCTGTTGAAACAATACAGGGCCTGGCACCACTGTCTTCCAACTATGCTGTCTCTAAAAAAGAAATACAAGGCTCGGTACCATTATCTTCCCATGTTGTTGACTGTTGAAACAATACAGGGCCTGGCACCATTGTCTTCCCATTATGCTGGCTCTAAAAAAGAAATACAAGGCTCGGTACCATTATCTTCCCATGTTGTTGACTTTTGAAACAATACAGGGCGTGGCACCACTGTCTTCCCATTATGCTGGCTCTAAAAAAGAAATACAAGGCTTGGTACCACTATCTTTCCATGCTGTTAGCTATTGAAACAATTACAGGGCCTGGCACCACTGTCTTCCTATTATGCTGGCTCTAAAAAAGAAATACAAGGCACGGTACCACTATCTTCCCATGCTGTTGGCTGTTGAAACAATACAGTGCCTGGCACCACTGTTTTCCCATTATGCTGTATCTAAAATAGAAATACAAGGCTCGGTACCACTATCTTCCCATGCTGTTGGCTGTTGAAACAATATAGGGCCTGTCACCACTGTCTTCCCATCATGCTGGCTCTAAAAAAGAAATAAAGGCACGGTTCCACTATCTTCCCATGCTGTTGGCTGTTGAAACAATACAGTGCCTGGCATCACCGTCTTCCCATCATGCTGGCTCTAAAAATGAAATACAAGGCTCGGTATCACTATCTTCCCATGCTGTTGGCTGTTGAAACAATACAGGGCCTGGCACCACTGTCTTCCCATCATGCTGGCTCTAAAAAAGAAATACAAGGCTCGGTACCACTATCTTCCCATGCTGTTGGCTGTTGAAACAATACAAGGCCTGGCACCATCGTCTTCCCATCATGCTTTCTCTAAAAATGAAATACAAGGTTCGGTACCACTATCTTCCCATGCCGTTGGCTGTTGAAACAATACAGGGCTTGGCACCACTGTCTTCCCATCATGCTGGCTCTAAAAATGAAATACAAGGCTCGGTACCACTATCTTCCGATGCTGTTGGCTGTTGAAACAATACAGGGCCTGGCACCACTGTCTTCCCATCATGCTGGCTCTAAAAATGAAATACAATGCTCGGTACCACTATCTTCTCATGCTGTTGGCTGTTGAAACAATACAGGGCCTGGCACCACTGTCTTCCCATTATGCTGGCTCTAAAACAGAAATACAAAGCTCGGTACCACTATATTTTCCCATGCTGTTGGCTGTTGAAACAATACAGGGCCTGGCACCACTGTCTTCCCATCATGCTGGCTCTAAAAACGAAATACAAGGCTCGGTAGCACTATCTTCCCATGCTGTTGGCTGTTGAAACAATACAGGACCTGGCACCACTGTCTTCCCATCATGCTGGCTCTAAAAAAGAAATACAAGGCTCGGTACCACTATCTTCCCGTGCTGTTGGCTGTTGAAACAATACAGTGCCTGGCACCACTGTCTTCCAACTATGCTGGCTCTAAAAAAGAAATACAAGGCTCGGTACCATTATCTTCCCATGTTGTTGACTGTTGAAACAATACAGGGCCTGGCACCACTGTCTTCCCATTATGCTGGCTCTAAAAAAGAAATACAAGGCTCGGTACCATTATCTTCCCATGTTGTTGACTGTTGAAACAATACAGGGCCTGGCACCACTGTCTTCCCATTATGCTGGCTCTAAAAAAGAAATACAAGGCTCGGTACCATTATCTTCCCATGTTGTTGACTTTTGAAACAATACAGGGCGTGGCACCACTGTCTTCCCATTATGCTGGCTCTAAAAAAGAAATACAAGGCACGGTACCACTATCTTCCCATGCTGTTGGCTGTTGAAACAATACAGTGCCTGGCACCACTGTTTTCCCATTATGCTGTATCTAAAATAGAAATACAAGGCTCGGTACCACTATCTTCCCATGCTGTTGGCTGTTGAAACAATACAGGGCCTGTCACCACTGTCTTCCCATCATGCTGGCTCTAAAAAAGAAATAAAGGCTCGGTTCCACTATCTTCCCATGCTGTTGGCTGTTGAAACAATACAAGGCCTGGCACCACCGTCTTCCCATCATGCTGGCTCTAAAAATGAAATACAAGGCTCGGTACCACTATCTTCCCATGCTGTTGGCTGTTGAAACAATACAGGGCCTGGCACCACCGTCTTCCCATCATGCTGGCTCTAAAAATGAAATACAAGGCTCGGTACCACTATCTTCCCAAGCTGTTGGCTGTTGAAACAATACAGGGCCTGGCACCACCGTCTTCCCATCATGCTGGCTCTAAAAATGAAATACAAGGCTCGGTACCACTATCTTCCCATGCTGATGGCTGTTGAAACAATACAGGGCCTGGCACCACCGTCTTCCCATCATGCTGGCTCTAAAAATGAAATACAAGGTTCGGTACCACTATCTTCCTATGCCGTTGGCTGTTGAAACAATACAGGGCTTGGCACCACTGTCTTCCCATCATGCTGGCTCTAAAAATGAAATACAAGGCTCGGTACCACTATCTTCCCATGCTGTTGGCTGTTGAAACAATACAGGGCCTGGCACCACTGTCTTCCCATCATGCTGGCTCTAAAAATGAAATACAAGGCTCGGTACCACTATCTTCCCATGCAGTTGGCTGTTGAAACAATACAGGGCCTGGCACCACTGTCTTCCCATTATGCTGGCTCTAAAAAAGAAATACAAAGCTCGGTACCACTATATTTTCCCATGCTGTTGGCTGTTGAAACAATACAGGGCCTGGCACCACTGTCTTCCCATCATGCTGGCTCTAAAAACGAAATACAAGGCTCGGTAGCACTATCTTCCCATGCTGTTGGCTGTTGAACCAATACAGGACCTGGCACCCTGTCTTCCCATCATGCTGGCTCTAAAAATAAAATACAAGGCTCGGTACCACTATCTTCTCATGCTGTTGGCTGTTGAAACAATACAGGGCCTGTCACCACTGTCTTCCCATCATGCTGGCTCTAAAAATGAAATACAAGGCTCGGTACCACTATCTTCCCGTGCTGTTGGCTGTTGAAACAATACAGGGCCTGGCGCCACTGTCTTCCCATTATGCTGGCTCTAAAAAAAAAATACAAGGCTCGGTACCACTATGTTCCCATGCTGTTGGCTCTTGAAACAATTACAGGGCCTGGCACCACTGTCTTACCATTATGCTGGCTCTAAAAAAGAAATACAAGGCTCGGTACCACTATCTTCCCATGCTGTTGGCTGTTGAAACAATACAGGGCCTGGCACCACTGTCTTCCCATCATGCTGGCTCTAAAAAAGAAATACAAGGCTCGGTTCCACTATCTTCCCATGCTGTTGGCTTTTGAAACAATTACAGGCGCTGGCACCACTAACTCCCTTTGCTACTGGCTCTCAGAAACACTATCTTCCCATTCTGCTGGATGTAAGACATGGCACCACTATTCCACATTTTGCTGGCTCTAAGAAACAATTGATGGCTTGGCACCGCTATTTTCCCATTCTGCTTTCTTTAAAACACAATTACACTACCTTGCTCCACTATCTTCCCATGTTGCTGGTTCGAGAAACAAGAAACAAGTACAGGGCCCGGGGCCACTATCTTCCTATTTTGTGGACTCTAAAAAATAATTGCAGGACATGTCACCAGCATCTCCCCATTCTACTTGACGTAGGAGCCCCGTGTGGTTCCGGGGCAAAGAATAGGGCCATTTCAGATCCCGCTGGAGGGCAGAGGGGTAGAATCCCCCTGATTTCATGTTCATTTTATCACTTTTTGTTCATGCTCATTAAAGGTCTTCATCATGACCCTTGCATTTTTTCAGGTGCCATCTCGCTCATATCACTAAAGCAGTGGCAGAAAAACTATAACGTGGCTCCAGCGTAAATGGAGTGTCTACAATACAATTTGCAACAGCTCTGTTCTAGGTTCTAGGCCCGTTCTCCATATTTTATCTCGATGTAGATGGAGGATGAGCCTGGCATGTTCACTCCTGTTAGGCGCCGTAAAACCTTTCATGTGTTGGTGCGCTTTCTAACCCCAATACAAAAAAAAATTGATGTAGGAAACAATTACGGGGCCTTGCATCACTGTCTTCCCATTATGCTGGCTGTAAGAAAACATTACAGGACATAGCACCACTATCTTATCATTCTGCTGCAGGCTCTAAGAAACAAGTACAGGGCCTGTCACCTTTATCTTCCTAATCTGCTGCCTGTAAGAATATTTACGGGACATGATACCACTATCTGCCCATTCTACTTGATACAGGAAGCAATTACAGGGCCTGGCACGACTACCTTCCTATTCTGCTGGCTCTAAGAAAAATTACGGGACATGATTCCACTATCTGCCCATTTTACTTGATGTAAGAAGCAATTACAGGGCCTGGCACCACTGTCTTCCCATTATGCTGGCTGTAAGAAAACATTACAGGACATAGCCCCATTATCTTATCATTCTGCTCCTGGCTCTAAGAAACAATTACAGGGCCTGTCACCCTTGTCTTCCTGTTCTACAGGCTGTAAGAATAATTATGGGGCATGATACCACTCATAATCTGCCCATTCTACCGGCTGTAAGAATTAATTGCAGGACTTGGCACCACTATCTTCCCATTCTGTTGGTTCTTAGAAACAAGAACAGAGCCTGGCACCACTATCTCCCATTCTGCTGGCTCTAAGAAACAATAACAGAGCCTGGCATCCGTTGACGGGCATTTATTGATTTACATATTACTACCATATCATGCCTTATTTGTAAATAGTTTTATCTTTATATATATACATTAATTTTTAATTACTACTTCATTTCTTCATCTTTCACCAGTTTTTGCGCCATTTCTTCAGCTTTCGTTTTTGCGCCATTTCTTCATCTTTCATCGGTTTTTGCGCACAATATGACCTATTTATTTGTCAACATGCCGTAAAGCACCATTCATTCATTCAGTTTTTGCGCACAATATGACCTATTTTTGTGTCGATGTGCCGTAAATACATTCACTCACTCACTCACTCACTCACTCACTCACTCACTCACTCACTCAAAAACCCACCCACCCACCCAACCCACCCACCCACCCACCCACGGAGCCTGGCACCACTATCTTCCTGTTATAATGGCTAAGAAAACCGTAACAGGGCCTGACACCTCTACCTTGCCATTCTGTCTGGTCTAAGCAAAAATAACCGGGCATGCCACCACTATTTCTCCATTCTGTTTGCTCTAAGAAACAATAGCAGGGCCTGGCACCTATCTCCCCATTATGTCTGCTCTCAGAAACAATAATAGGACCTGTCACCACTATCTTCCCATTCTGCTGGCTCTAAGAAACAATGATTGGTCCTGACACCACTATCTTCCTGTTCTGATGGCTGTAAGAAACAATAACAGGGCCTAACGGGTCTATCTTCTTATTCTAGTGGCTCGAGGTTACAATTACACAACATGACACCATCTTCACATTCTGCTGGCTCCAAGAAACAATTACAGGGACTAGTACCACAATCTTCTCATTCTTTTGGCTGTAAGAAACAATTACTGAACCTGACGTCACTCTCTTCCTATGCTCTTGGTTCTAAGAAACAAGTACAGGGCTTGGGGCCACTATTTTCCTATTTGGCGGGATTTAAGAAAAATTATGGGACATGATACCACTATCTGCTCAATCTCCCATGCTGCTGGCTCTAAGTAACAATTACTGGGCCTTGCACCATCATCTCCCATTCAGCTGGATGTAAGAAATTATACAACTTGGCATCACACTATCTTCCCATTATGTTGGTTTTTAGAAACAGTAACAGGGCCTGTCACCACACATTTTCTATTGTGCTGGCTCTAAGAAACAATAACTGGATATGACACCACTACCTCCCCATTATGTTGGTTTAAAGGAGCAATTTCAGGACCTTGCACCAATTTCTTCCCATGCTGGTGACTGTAAGAAACAATTACAGGACATGGCACCAGTATCTCCCCATTCTGCTAGATGTAGCAAACAATTGCTGGCCTTGCACCACTGTCTCTGTCTTCCCATTATGCGGGCTGTAAGAAAACATCACAGGACATAGCACCATTATCTTTTCATTCTGCTGCTGGCTCTAAGAAACAATTACAGTGTCACAAAATAATCACGAGTAGAGCGTATTGGTCGTACACAGCTCTTGTAAGCCCCTGTAATTCACACGCTAATCCATTGTTCAGCTGAAACCAATTCACAATGTCCATGATATATTCAGGTAACACGGAAAAGCGTGCACATTTTAAGTGGCCGCTAGAGGGCGTCCACAAAGTTTAGTGTTGTGCTAATGCATGTAAAAGTAAAGGTCTATCTCCTTAAAAGGCAAAATTGTGTAAGGGTCCTTTCGTTTAGAATTTAATACTGCAGATTTAGCCACGTATGTCACGGAATGAACGTGGGAAATAATGTTTTGGGCGGAACGTCGGTTATAAAATGCATTGTTCTCAAGTCCTGGCCGGGATTGATTGAAAGTTAATTTTTTTGAGCAGAGGTTGGAACCGGCGAAATTCACAGGCAACATGTGGTCAGTATTTATTTTATTAACTTTTATCGTACATTTGTAATCAGTGGGCGATGCCATCTTGGTTGGCGATGTCACGACATCCGGTTAGCTTTTATGTTTCTCAAACATTAACTTGAGACTAGCATATGATTTTGAAGTTACTTTATTAGATGTAATTATTGTCATTGATCATTAATTGTAAAACAATATTAATTTGATAACGTTGTATAATAGGTGCATTAGTTAACGTTGGCGTATAACTCAGTGATTGTAATACACGATTGAATTGATAACGTTGTATATAGGTGCATTAGTAAACGTAGGCGTATAACTCAGTGATTGTAATACACGATTGAATTGATAACGTTGTATATAGGTGCATTAGTTAACGTTGGCGTATAACTCAGTGATTGTAATACACGATTGATTTGATAACGTTGTATATAGGTGCATTAGTTAACGTTGGCGAATAACTCAGTGATTGTAATACACGATTGATTTGATAACGTTGTATATAGGTGCATTAGTTAACGTTGGCGAATAACTCGGTGATTGTAATACACGATTGAATTGATAACGTTGTATAATAGGTGCATTAGTTAACGTTGGCGAATAACTCAGTGATTGTAATACACGATTGAATTGATAACGTTGTATATAGGTGCATTAGTTAACGTTGGCGTATAACTCTGTGATTGTAATACACGATTGAATTGATAACATTGTATATTAGGTGCATTAGTTAACAATGAGATGAGTAAAATAAACGTCCATTGCTACTCATCATAATTAGAGAGTGGCTTGCATATATTTATTAGATAATGATTTGTTGGTGTAATGATAATTATATAAGATTGGTGTGACTATGAACCGACATCTAAAACGTATGTATTATTACAGCCTAACCCGTTCGGTGCAGATAACCTGTCCGGTGCAGATAACCCTTCTGGTGCAGATAAGCCTCCCGGTGTGGAGATAAGCCATTCGGAGTGGAGATAAGCTTCCACGTATAACGTTAAGAGTGGTGGAGACGGTCCCCGTACCTGCGCAACATGGCCAAGTTCTAGTAGCAACAACCCCCGGGACACGAGGTGGGCCCGTTATCAGTCCTCATTGGAGGAACTTCATTTGATGACAATCATGCATTGGATTCGCGCATCATCATCTTCATGAGCTCTCGCGCATCACCTTCATCACGCTAGACCATAATTCTTGTGTACATCAACATTGATATAACTTTAACAACACTTTAGTGTCGTATATAATCAGTCGACACATTCAGTATTTGTGATAATACTAAGAACTTCTTAAACGTTCATGAGAACAGTCTTTTCATATTTCATCTGTGTATTCGCTTGTTTTTTTTGATAATTGTATATATAAATGCAATCACCATCATTGATTCTTTCCTGAGTTAGCCCCAACCACTAGGGTCATCCTGCGACAACTGGTTTTCAGAGTAGTGGGAATTTGGGCAACTACGGAGGGAAAGAATCAATAAGTGATCTTTATTATGATATACTAAATCTCTACTTATCATTTTAGAAATATGTACCACCCTCTGATCCATCAAGGTGACTGGAGACGATCACGGCCACAGCTTGGAAGACAAGTCAAGACATGACAAGGGTAGGGTAAGTCCAAACTGTTGTTTTGTACGTTCTTTCCTTGGCACGAGGTTGCAGTGGTCTACACGATTGGGTCTGAGGCACTTTTGCTCCATAATTTGGGTGTTTGTTTTACCTCCCTTGATATACCAAGAGTATCCAATGAGGTTGGCGAACAAGACGTTCTACTCTTTTGTGACACTCGAGTTTAATTATATTGATGGGAGAAGTAAATATACATGTACATGCTATATACATTTCTATGATTGTTTAAGGTCTCACAACACACTTCAACATTTTGCTGTTAGTGTCGTCTATCGCTGTTCATCCAATCTCACACTATTGTTTTCTCACCTGCAACAAGAAAAGAAAATATCCATGGGCAATTATTAAAATATCTAAAACCGAAGAACACACCCCTACTTTTTATGGTGTAAGAATCATCCTACAGGGAGCTAAGTGCATAGTGAGACCTTAAGGTTTATGTCCAATATCAAATATAGATATTTTATGTAGTGTATATATTTTTTTGAAGCTAGATACTATCTATACATAACCGTTAGTAGTTAGCGCATACACGTGTTCTATAATGATCCCTGGTATTTACTGAGGACACAGTGGTTTACTGTTAGTTTAGTAGTTAGTAGAGTAGAATCATTAGTGATTTGTGTCTTGTAATTATTGTAGTTAGTATTCCACAATGTCTATAACCATGACGTCCATAAAGGAACTTACGGAGATGGGTAAGGAGTTAGGGTATGCTGGAGAGGAGCTTAGAACCTTTGTGAGAGACGAACAGGCTAGGGAAAGGGAATTTAGACTTAAGAAAAGAGAATTAGCAAAGCAGGAAAGAGATTAAGAAAGTAGATTAGCTAAAGAGAAGCTAGATGCTGATAAAGAGAAGATAGAATTAGAAGGTAGATTGGCTACAGAGAGGTTAGAATTTGAAAGTAGATTAGCTAAAGAGAAGCTAGAATTAGAAAGTAGATTAGCTAAAGAGAAGTTAGAATTAGAAGGTAGATTAGTAAGGGAGAAGCAAGAGTTAGAACAGGAGAGGTTCGAAACAGATGGTAGACTAGCTGAGGCTAAGATAAAGATGGAGATAGAGAAATCAGAGTTTGATCATAAGTTAGCTTTAGAGTTGGAAGCAGCTAAGACATATAGTAAGGACAGTAAAACTGTAGGGAAAGATGGGTATTCGGGGAAGTTAAAAGGTCCGAAATTACCATACTTTGACGCTGACAAAGATAACATGGACAGTTACTTGTTACGGTTTGAACATTATGCTGAGTTACAGGGATGGACCAAGAATAAGTGGGCAGTTCATTTAAGTGTGTTATTGAGAGGCAGGGCCTTAGATGTATTTTCTAGATTACCTAGTTCAGATTCTCTTGACTATGACAAGTTAAAGGATGCTCTTTTAAAGAGATTTTAGTTAACTGAAGAAGGTTTTAGAACGGTTTAGAGCTTGTTTGCCTGAGAAAGGCTAGTCATTTATTCAGTTAATTAGTAGGTCTAGAAATTACTTAGATAGATGGTTAGAGTTAGGGAAGGTAACGCAGACTTATCAAGGCGTCATAGATTTCTTGTTGCGGGACCAGCTATTCAATGTTTGTAGTAGAGATCTGTTCTTATCTCTAAAAGAAAGAAAATTGGCTAGTGTTGAAGAAATGGCAACACAAGCAGATCAGTTTGCCGAGGCTAGAGGTGGAGCTCATAATGTAGTGTCGAAAGACAGAACTTTCAGAGATAGACAAGGGGACGATCATCGTAATAAACAGAAAGTCCAGAGTGGAAACTATAGAGGTGGAGGTAGTTTGATGGGTGATAGAGGAGGCAGCAATAGTGGTAACAACATAGGTAGACCTTTTATTCGTTGCCGTCATTGTAATGGGAATCATGCTTCACATGAGTGTAGGAAAGCGGTGAAAGTATCTGCTGTCATGGACAATTTTAGTGACAAATTAGACAACAATGTAGGTAGTCAGAACCAAGGTTTTAACAACCCATGGAATTTTGGTAGAGGTAGAGTTGGTCAAAACCGATGTAGCAGGTAGAAGCAGAGCTAGTAATAGTCCGGTTATTAAAACCAAACCGAGAGTAGTAGCTTTTGTGTTAAATCAGTGGCGTAATGGCGAAGATCGGAACATGTCTCTTTCCGTATGCAAATCTTCCAACGGCAGATGGTAGAGGGAATGGCATGGACGTAATTTTAATGAGGGATACAGGTTGTACAGGTGTGGTAGTTAAGCGTAGTTTAGTTACGGATGACCAGTTGGTAGGTACACAGTCACTGTGTATGTTGTTAAATAAGTCGGTAGAGTACTTGCCAATAGCTAGAATAGATGTAGATACACCTTTTTTTAAAGGGACTACAGAGGCACTATGTATGGACAACCCGATGTATGATTTAACGATAGGGAACATAGAAGGTTCAGTACTTCCTGTAGTGTCCGATTTTAGTAGAAAATTAAAGGTTCCTGCATCCGTATGTGACATATCTAAAGCGGAGTTTATAGAAGCACAAACTCAAGACGAGTCATTAGATCCTTGTAAAGTGAAGCCCAAGGATGGTGTAGTGAAGAAGTGTAAAGGGTCCGGTAGTTCTAAGTTTGTACATAAGAATAGTTTATTGTACAGAGAATTTGAAGATAGTGGTGGTAGACAGTTTCACCAATTAGTGGTACCTACCCAGTATAGAACGACAGTGCTTAAGGCAGCCCATGAGTCGATTATGGGAGGTCATTTAGGCATAAAGAAAACGTCAGAGTATTGGCAGAATTTTATTGGCCAGGCATTAGTGGAGATATAACTAGGTAATATAGGTCCTGTGATGTATGCAAAAGGACAGTACCAAAAGGTCAAGTGACGGGACGTTAAAGCAAATGTTACGGCGTATATGTACAGAGAGACCCAAAGACTGGGACAAGTATCTCAATGTTTTGCTGTTTGCATTTAGAGAGGTTCCACAAGAGAGTTTAGGATTTTCTCCATTTGAGTTATTGTACGGTAGATCAGAGGTCCCATGAGGATTCTTAGAGAGATGTGGGCAGGTGAAGTAGATAGTGATGAGGTTAAGACTACATATCAGTATGTTTTAGATCTGAAGGAGAAACTAGAGGAGACTTGTAAGATAGCTCAAAGTCAGTTATGAAAAGTACCAAGTACAAACGGTACTGTGACGAGAAAGCTAGAGCTAGGAAATTTAAGATAGATGACCAGGTGTTACTCCTGACCGACAATAACAAGCTGTTATTCGATGGAAATGTCCGTTTTACGTCATCCTGCGACATAGAGAGCCTGTCACCCTTAACTTCCTATTCTGCTGGCTCTAAGAAAATGTACGGGACATGATACCACTATCTGCCCATTCTGCTTGATGTAAGAAACAATTACAGGGCCTGGCACCACTCTTCCCATGCTGTTGGCTCTGAGAAACAATTACAGTACCTGGCACCACTATCTCCCATTCTGCTGATGCTAAAAAAGAATTACAGGACCCGACATCACTATCTCCCTATTCTACCGGCTGTAAGGCCATAATAAATTGTTAGATTGTCATCCCCGCACACACACTTTTTTATGCTTTTTGCTCTAAGAATAACTCAGGGCCTGTCATCACTATCTTCACATTCTGTTGGCTCTAAGAAACAATAACTGGGCCTGTCACCACTGTCTTCCCATTCTGCTGGCTCTAAGACACAATAACTGGGCCTGTCACCACTGTCTTCCCATTCTGCTGGCTCTAAGAAACAATAACTGGGCCTGTCACCACTGTCTTCCCATTCTGCTGGCTCTAAGACACAATAACTGGGCCTGTCACCATTGTCTTCCCATTCTGCTGGCTCTAAGAAACAATAACTGGGCCTGTCACCACTGTCTTCCCATTCTGCTGGCTCTAAGACACAATAACTGGGCCTGTCACCACTGTCTTCCCATTCTGCTGGCTCTAAGACACAATAACTGGGCCTGTCACCACTGTCTTCCCATTCTGCTGGCTCTAAGACACAATAACTGGGCCTGTCACCACTGTCTTCCCATTCTGCTGGCTCTAAGACACAATAACTGGGCCTGTCACCACTGTCTTCCCATTCTGCTGGCTCTAAGACACAATAACTGGGCCTGTCACCACTGTCTTCCCATTCTGCTGGCTCTAAGACACAATAACTGGGCCTGTCACCACTGTCTTCCCATTCTGCTGGCTCTAAGACACAATAACTGGGCCTGTCACCACTGTCTTCCCATTCTGCTGGCTCTAAGAAACAATAACTGGGCCTGTCACCACTGTCTTCCCATTCTGCTGGCTCTAAGACACAATAACTGGGCCTGTCACCACTGTCTTCCCATTCTGCTGGCTCTAAGAAACAATAAATGGGCCTGTCACCACTGTCTTCCCATTCTGCTGGCTCTAAGAAACAATAACTGGGCCTGTCACCACTGTCTTCCCATTCTGCTGGCTCTAAGACACAATAACTGGGCCTGTCACCACTGTCTTCCCATTCTGCTGGCTCTAAGACACAATAACTGGGCCTGTCACCACTGTCTTCCCATTCTGCTGGCTCTAAGACACAATAACTGGGCCTGTCACCACTGTCTTCCCATTCTGCTGGCTCTAAGACACAATAACTGGGCCTGTCACCACTGTCTTCCCATTCTGCTGGCTCTAAGACACAATAACTGGGCCTGTCACCACTGTCTTCCCATTCTGCTGGCTCTAAGACACAATAACTGGGCCTGTCACCACTGTCTTCCCATTCTGCTGGCTCTAAGACACAATAACTGGGCCTGTCACCACTGTCTTCCCATTCTGCTGGCTCTAAGACACAATAACTGGGCCTGTCACCACTGTCTTCCCATTCTGCTGGCTCTAAGACACAATAACTGGGCTGTCACCACTGTCTTCCCATTCTGCTGGCTCTAAGAAACAATAACTGGGCCTGTCACCACTGTCTTCCCATTCTGCTGGCTCTAAGACACAATATCAAAACCTGTCATCCATATCTTCCTATTCTGTTTGCTCTAAGCCTGTCACGACTATCTTCCCTTACTGCTGGCTCCAAGAAACAATAACTGAGCCTGCCAACAATATCTTCCCATTATGTTTGCTCCAAGAAACAATAACTGGGCCTGTCACCACTATCTTCCCATTCTGTTTTCCTTACGAAACAATAACTGGGCCTGTCACAACTATCTACCCATTCTGTTTGCTCTAAGAAACAATAACTGGGACTGTCATCACTATCTTCCCATTCTGCTGGCTCTAAGAAACAATATCTTCCCATTAAAATGACTGTCTTCCCAATATCAAAACCTGCCACCTCCATCTGCCTATGGATTACAGGGCCTGGCACCACTGTCTTCCCATTATGCTGGCTGTAAGAAAACATTACAGGACATAGCCCCATTATCTTATCATTCTGCTGCTGGCTCTAAGAAACAATTACAAATCCTGTCAACCTTATCTTCCTGTTCTACTGGCTGTAAGCTTAACTATGGGACATGATACCACTCATAATCTGCTGATTCTACCAGCTGTAAGAATTAATTGCAGGACTTGGCACCACTATCTTCCCATTCTGTCGGTTCTTAGAAACAAGAACAGGGCCTGGCACTACTATTCCCATTCTGCTGGCTATAAGAAACAATAACAGAGCCTGGCATCCGTTGAAGGGCATTTGTTGATTTACATATTACTGCCATATCATGCCTTATTTGTAAATAGTTTTATTAGCTCTACTGGCCAAGGGCCAGCAGAGCTTATGGGATGGTGTGTTGTCTGTCGTCCGTCGTCTGTCTGTCGTCCGTCTGTCATCCGTTAACTTTTCTTCAAACGTCTTCTCCTCAGAAACCACTTGGCTAATTTTGACCAAACTTCACATGGATGATCCTTGGATGAATGCTTTTTAGATTTGTTAAAATTAGGTCAGTGCTACATCCAAGATGGCTGCCATTACCATATAGGTATGATACCACTAATTATTTTCCCCATAGACATCAATGTTAAAGTGTCACATATTAATGATTTGCTGCAAATTCAACTCTAGTATGGATAATGCAGCAGTGTAATGTTCATATAGAAAACTAATTTTCCACTTGAAAAATCACCAGAAAAGGTGGGGTCACAAAGGTGGGCAGTTTTCCCCTACTTATAATGCCCGTTTTCATCAAAAAAGGAGGGATTACTTTTTATTATAGGAACTACATTCGACTACACCTCGGAGGCTTACATGTAATTAGTGGTGGTAAACATATATGGTCGAAACCTTAAAAAATCTTCTCCAGAACCGCTGGACAAATTTCAAAAAAATTTCTTTTAAAATGATCGCCAATGCCTAGACTATCAAGTTTATTCAAATGAAGTCCCCGGGGTCAAAAATTGCCGTGCCTCGGGGATCCAAAGTTTGTATATTGAGATTTTGCATCATATAGGAAAAAACTTTAAAAAATCTTCTCCTCTGAAACCACAAGGCACAGAGCTCTCATGTATTACATGTAGCATCAGCTTATGGTCCTCTAATAAGTTTGTTCAAATGGTGACCCTGGGGTCAAATTTGTCCCCGCCCCGGGGGTCACAGTTTTACATAGACTTATATAGGATTTTTTTTTTAAAAATCTTCTCTGAAACTGCCAAGAGCCAGAAGTTTAATATTTTGCATTTGCTATAAGCTTGTGGTCCTCTACCAAGTTTGTTCAAATGGTGACCCAGGGGTCACATTTGGCCCCACCCTGGGGGTCACAGTTTTACATAGGCTTGTATAGGGAAAAACTGAAAAAAATCTTCTTCTCTGGAACCACATGGCACAGAGCTCTCATGTATTACATGTAGCATCAGCTTATGGTCCTCTACTAAGTTTGTTCAAATGGTGACCCTGGGGTCAAATTTGTCCCCGTCCCGAGGGTGACAGTTTTACATAGACTTATATAGGATTTTTTTTAAAAAATCTTCTCGGAAACTACAAGAGCCAGAGGTTTGATATTTTACATTTATTATAAGCTTATGGTCCTTTACCAAGTTTGTTCAAATGGTGACCCTGGGGTCACATTTGTCCCCGCCCCAAGGGTCACATGTTTTACATAGACATGTATAGGGAAAAACTTAAAAAATCTTCTCTGAAACTGCAAGAGCCAGAGGTTTAACATTTTGCTGTTGCTATAAGCTTATGGTCCTTTACCAATTTTGTTCAAATGGTGACCCTGGGGTCACATCTGGCCCCGCCCCGGGGGTCACAGTTTTATATAAATGCTTGTATAGGGAAAAACTGAAAAAAATCTTCTTCTCTGGAACTGCAAGAGCCAGAGGTTTAATATTTTGCATTTGGTCCTTTACCAAGTTTGTTCAAATGGTGACCCTGGTGTCAAATTTGGACGCGCCCTGGGGTAACAGTTTTTGTCTCGCCTTTTCGAAGAAAAAAAGAGACATAGGTGTTGCTTTTCCGGCGGCGGTGGCGTCAACATTCAAGTTTTGCGTTTAGGTCATTTTCTCACAAACTGTATGCATTAGACCTTTTAAACTTTGCTTATAGTTGTATCATGGGAGGTACATCGCAACGTGACAAAGCAAATGTGGAAGTGACCTTGACCCTCCAAGCAAAGGGCAGATAACTTAATAATTTTTAGGTTCAAGTTTTGCGTTTAGGTCATTTTCTCACAAACTGTATGCACTAGACCTTTCAAACTTTGCTTATAGTTGTATCATGGGTGGTACAGCGCAACGTGACAAAGCAAATGTGGAAGTGACCTTGACCCTCCAAGCAAAGGGCAGATAACTTACTAATTTTTAGGTTCAAGTTTTGCGTTTAGGTCATTTTCTCACAAACTGTATGCACTAGACCTTTCAAACTTTGCTTATAGTTGTATCTTGGGTGGTACATGGCAACGTGACAAAGCAAATGTGGAAGTGACCTTGACCGTCCAAGCAAAGGGCAGATAACTTAATAATTTTTAGGTTCAACTTTTGCGTTTAGGTCACTTTTTCACAAACTGTATGCACTAGACCTTTCAAACTTTGCTTATAATTGTATCTTGAGTGGTACATTGCAACGTGACAAAGCAAATGTGGATGTGACCTTCACCATCCAAGTAAAGGGCAGATAACTTAAATTGTTAAATTTACATCACTTTCTCATGAACTAGAATTATGCACTAGATGTTTTAAACCTAATTTATAGCTTAATCGTTGGAAGAAAACATATTCTATTTTGACGTAGTTGTGTCTTCATTAGTGCATCTTTTTTTTGGATGCCTGGATTTCATGTATGACTTTGATCTACTTTTTGGAGCTGGTGATTTTTAGCTCTACTGGCCAAAGACCTTCATTTTTCATCCGATCTTTACCAAACTTTACCAGATTGTTAATAAATGAAAGCTCGCACAAGTTCAAAAACCAGCCAGATCGGACCAATAACAGCGGAGTTATGGCCCTTGATTTAGTTAAAAATGCTATATTCAGCCTCGTTAATAAGATAGGGCTTTCATTTTTCATCTGATCTTTACCAAACTTTAGCAGATGTTTTGCCTTTTTTTTTCATTATTATGAATTTTTTGTTTTAATTATTTATTTTTTTAATTATTTTTTTTTAATTATTTATTTTGTTTGAATTTTTTTGTGATTTTTTTTTTTTTACTTTTTTTTTTCTTTTATTTTGAATTTTCTTATTTCATTTTTTTTTGTTTTGAATTTTTTTTGATTTTTTTTTTTTGTGTTAACGCCATATTAGCAGGAAGCATTGCTGTGCCTATTGCATTTTTTTCCGGTTCGTTGAGTTTTGATGGGAGTTACAGCCCATTGACATTTTTTTTTTAATTTCTTGTCAGCGCTACTCCTCCTAAACGCCTTGTTGGATTTCGACGAAACTTGGCTGGAAGCATCGGTGAAATTTCTAGTTGTGCATTTCTTGCTTTTGTTCCAGTTTGCTGATTTATGACGGAGTTATGGCACTTTGACATTTTTACTTTAAATTTCTTGTCGGCGCTACTCCTCCTAAACGGCTAGTTGGATTTCTACAAAATTTGGCAGGAAGCCTCAGTATGATGTCGAGTTGTGCAAAGCATGGTATATCAATGAAATTTTAGACAAGTTCGAAAACCAGCTAGATCTAGTTGGTAACGACAGGTTATGGCCCTTGATTTGTTGAAAAATTCTATATTGTATTTTTGTATTTTCCTTTGTTAAATCTGTAGTTACTTCATTTTTTATCTGATCTTTACCATATTTGTTTAGAACGTTAATATAACCCTCCCCCACCCCCACACACCCATTTTTATGAAATTTCATTCATAGAAGAAAGTGGGACAAATTAAAAAATGCCCATGCCAGACTTAGAGACACAGCAGACATATTGCCCATGATTACCAGGTGAGCGATCTAAGGCCATCCTATCACTGTTGTTAATTTTATTTTTTTAATTTTTTTTCAATTTCCATTTTTTTTTCAAATTTTTTTAATATTTTTTTTTTTTTTTTAATTTTTTTTCATTTTTTTTTTTCATTTTTTTTTTTTGATTGATTTGAATTGTTTTTTTAAAAAAAAATCATTATCTTTTTAATTACTTAACACTTTCTTTAAAATTTCTTGTCGGCGCTACACATCCTAAATGCCTTGTTGAATTTCAACGAAAATTGGCAGGAAGCATCAAATTGGCAGGAAGCATCGGTTAGATGTCTAGTTGTGCATATCACGCTTTTGTTCCAGTTCGCTGATTTTTGACGGAGTTATGGCCCTTTGACATTTTTATTTTAAATTTCTTGTCTGCGCTACTCCTCTTAAACGGCTTGTTGGATTTCTACGAAATTTGGCAGGAAGCCTCGGTATGATGTCTAGTTGTGCAAAGCGCGGTATATCAATGAAATCTTGGACAATTTCGAAAACCAGCTAGATCTTGTTAGTAATAACAGTTATAGCCCTTGATTTGTTGAAAAATGCTATATTGTATTTTCCTTTGTTAAATCTGTAGGAGAAGAGAGCTATATCTAGCTATATCTATCTAAATCTATAAGAGCTGTTTTAGCCAGTAGAGTGTCCACAGGCCCTCTTGGGCCTCTTGTCTTTATATATTTACATTAATTTTTAATTACTACTTCATTTCTTCATCTTTCATCAGTTTTTGCGCCATTTCTTCACCTTTCATCGTTTTTTGCGCACAATATGACCTATTTATGTGTCGACGTACCGTAAAACACCATTCATTCATTCAGTTTTTGCGCACAATATGACCTATTTATGTGTCGATGTGCCGTAAAACACCATTCATTAGGATGACGAGTTGTCCGTCATCCGTCCGTCGTCCGTCGTTAACTTTTGTCTTTTGCACCATAGGGCCTTCATTTTTCATCTTTATCAAACTTTAACAGGTTGTTAATATCAATGAAAGCTCGGCCAAGTTCGAAAACCAGCCAGATCGGAATAATTATGGCTCCCCCACACAAAGTGTGGTAGGGGAGCCATATTGATTTTGTGCTTTCTGTCTGTTTCTTTCTCTGTCTGTTTCTCTGTCTGTGTCACAAACGATGTCCGATCAATAACTAGAGAATGGTTGGACCTAGGGTCCTCAAACTTGGAAGGATGGTTGGTCATGACAAGTAGATGACCCCTATTGATTTTGGGGTCACTAGGTCAAAGGTCAAGGCTGTAGGTCTGTCTGTGTCACAAACGATGTCCGATCAATAACTAGAGAATGGTTGGACCTAGGGTCCTCAAACTTAGAAGGATGTTTGGTCATGACAAGTAGATGACCCCTATTGATTTTGGGGTCACTAGGTCAAAGGTCAAGGTCGCGGTGACATTGACTATCAAAACAATGTCCGATCAATAACTACAGAACGATTGGACCTCGGGTCCTCAAACTTGGAAGGATGGTTGGTCATGACAAGTAGATGACCCCTATTGATTTTGGGGTCACGGTGACCTTGACTATCAAAACGATGTCCGATCAATAACTACAGAACGGTTGGACCTTGGGTCCTCAAACTTGGAAGGATGGTTGGTCATGACAAGTCGAGGGGTCACTAGGTCAAAGGTCAAGGTCGTGGTGACCTTGACTATCAAAACGATGTCCGATCAATAACTAGAGAACGGTTGGACCTAGGGTCCTCAAACTTGGAACGATGGTTGGTCATGACAAGTAGATGACCCCTATGGTCAAAGGTCAAGGTCGTGGTGACCTTGACGATCAATAACTAAAGAACGGTTGGACATATGGTCCTCAAACTTGGAACGATTGTTGGTTATGACAAGTAGATAACCCCTATTGATTTTCGGGTCACTAGGTCAACAAAATAAAAGGTCATCTTGGTCACTACGTCAGTCACAATGGAGTTTTTCGAGTCATTTCAGAGTGAGTCAAAGGTCAACGTCACAGGGATATTAAATATCAAAACGATCTCTGATCAATAGAGAACGGTGGGAGAATGGGGGAGCCATACGTTTTTGTCCCATGGACAACAACAATTTCTAGTTTCACCGGAGTTATGGTCCTTGTTTTGCTGAAAAATGCCATATTAAGCCTTGTGAACTCTCTAGCACCTTCATTTATTATTTGATCTTTGCCAAACTCGCACAGATTGTTAATATCAATGTAGGCTCAAACAAGTTCGAAAACCAGCCAAATCGGATCTGTAACACCGGAGTTAGGGCCCTTGATTTTTCTGAAAATTGCTGTTTTCTGCCTTGTTAACGCTCTTGCACCTTTATTTATTATTTGATCGTTACCAAACTTGCACAGATTATTAATACCAATTATAGCTTAGAGAAGTACGAAAATCGGCTGAATTGGGTCAGTAACACTGGAGTTATGGCCCTTGTTTTTCTGAAAAATGGCATTTTCTGCCTTGTGAACACTCTAGCACCTTCATTTATTATTTGATCTTTACCAAACTTCCACAGATTGTTAATATCAATGACAGCTCGGAAAAGTTCGAAAACCAGCTAGAGCGGACCATTAACAGCAGAGTTATTGCCCTTGATTTAGTTAAAAATGCTATATTTTGCCTCATTAAGACAATAGGGCCTTCATCTTTCATCCAATCTTTACCAAGCTTTTCCAGATTGTTTATATAAATGAAAGCTCGGACAAATTTGACGACCAGCTAGATCGGACCATTAACAGCTATAATGCTCTATTTTGACTCAAGACGATAGGGCCTTTATCTTTCATTCTATCTTTACCAGATTGTTTATATCAATGACAGCTTAGACAATATCGAAAACCAGCCAGATCGGACCAGTAACGGATGAGTTGTGGCCCTTGATTTAGTTAAAAATGCTATATTTTGCTTCGTTAAGATTATAGGGCCTTCATCTTTCATCTGATCTTTACAAAGCTTTACCTGATTGTTTATATCAATGACAGCTTAGACAATATCGAAAACCAGCCAGATCGGACAAGTAACGGATGAGTTGTGGCCCTTGATTTAGTTAAAAATGCTATATTTTGCTTCGTTAAGATTATAGGGCCTTCATTGTTCATGCGATCTTTATGAAACTTTACGAGATTGTTCATATCAATGAAAACTCAGTCAAGTTCGAAAACCAGCCAGATCGGACCAGTAATAGTGGAGTTATGGCTCTTGATTTAGTTAAAAATCCTATATTTTGCCTCGTTAAGACGATAGGGCCTTCATCTTTCATCCGATCTTTAAGAAACTTTACCAGATTGTTAGTATCGATGAAAGTTTGGATGAGTTCGAAAACCATTTACATCGAAGTCATGGCCCTTGATTTTCTGAAATATGCTATATCGTGGCCTCATTAAGACAAAAGGGCCTTCATTTGGCCGGATTTCATTGAAACTTTGCAGGGATGATCGGTACCAAGCCTAGTTGTACATAGTCACCGTGTTCCAGTTGAATGATTTTGGCAGAGTTATAGCCCTTTAAAGGTTTTAATACACAAACTTTGTTCTGACTAGTTCTCCTGAACCCCTGGCCGGATTAACCGAAACTTTTTAGGGATGATCGATTCTTTATCTAGGTGTGCACATCATCGCCGTGTTCCGGTTGAATGATTTTTGGCGGAGTTAGGGCCCTTCAAAGGTTTTAATACACAAACTTTGTTCTGACTAGTTCTCCTGAACCTCTGGCAGGATTTAAACGAAGCTTTTTAGGGATGATCAATTCCATGTCTAGTTTTGCAAATCATTGGCGTATTCCGGTTAAATGATTTTTTTTGGCAGAATTATGGCCCTTTAAAGGTTTTAATACACAAACTTTGTCTGATCTACTTCTCCTGAACCCCTCGCCAGATTTCAATGAAACTTTGCAGGGATGATCAGCACCAAGCCTAGTTGTGCATGTCATTGTCACGTTCCGGTTTACAGATATTTGGCAGAGTTATGGCCCTTTAAAGGATTTTGATACCACAATTTTTTTCAACTTTGCAGGGATGATCAGTATCAAGCCTAGTTGTGCATATCATCGCCATATTTCGGTTGAATGATTTTTGGCAGAGTTGTGACCCTTTAAATGTTTTAATACACAAACTTTGTCCAGATTAGTCTCTTCTGAACTCTCAGCGAATCTTGGCGAGAATGATCAGTACTAAACATAGTTGCACCTGTCATTGCCATGTTCTGGTTGAATTATTTTTGAAAGACTTATGGACCCTTATACATAAACTTTATCTTGAGCCAGTAGAGCGTCCACAGGCCCAAGAGGGCCTCTTGTTTTCATTCATTCATCCATCCAACCATCCATCCATCCATCCATCCAGCTCTCAGAAACAATAATAGGGCCTGTCACCACTATCTTCCATTCTGATAGCTTTTAAGAAACAATAACGGGGCCTGGCACCACTATCTCCCTGTTATAATGGCTATAGAAAACAGTAACAGGGCCTGACACCTCTACCTTGCCATTTTGTCTGGTCTAAGAAAAAATAACCGTGCATGACACCACTACTCCATTCTGTTTGCTCTAAGAAACAATAGCAGGGGCTGGCACCACTATCTTCCCATTCTGTCTTCTTTCAGAAACAATAATAGGGCCTGTCACCACTATCTTCCCATTCTGCTGGCTCTAAGAAACAATGATTGGTCCTGGCACCACTATCTTCCTGTTCTGATGGCTGTAAGAAAAAATAAGAGGGCCTGACAGATCTATCTTCTTATTCTAGTGGCTCGAAGTAACAATTACACAACATGACACCATCTTCACATTCTGCTGGCTCCAAGAAACAATTACAGGGCCTAGTAATCACAATCTTCCCATTCTGTTGGCTGTAAGAAACAATTACTGAACCTGACGTCACTCTCTTCCTATGCTCTTGGTTCTAAGAAACAAGTACAGGGCTTGGGGCCACTATTTTCCTATTTTGCGGGATCTAAGAAAAATTACGGGACATGATACCACTATCTGCTCAATCTCCCATGCTGCTGGCTCTAAGTAACAATTACTGGGCCTTGCACCACGATCTCCCATTCAGCTGGATGTAAGAAATTATACGACTTGGTACCACACTATCTTCCCGTTGTTGGTTCTTAGAAACAGTAACAGGGCCTGTCACCACACATTTTCTATTGTGCTTGCTCTAAGAAACAATAACAGGATATGACATCACTACCTCCCCATTTTGTTGGCTTAAGGGTGACCACTGCTGAGGTTTTGGATTTTTGCACTTCCGGAAATTTACATTTGTTATATTTCAAAAATTATAATAAAACTGGAAAAAATAATTATACAGTAACAAACTCATGCCCAATAGGGATATTTTAGTGCAAAAAAAATGAACATTTTTAAGAATTTTTTTTTTACCTCACATTTTGTGCCCAAAATTGACAATTTTTAACATAAGCCAAAATGGGGGGTAGGGGTACAAAAGATGGTATTTCTCAAAAACCGTTTAAGATATTCACTTAATTTAAACTTTATTACAAAGACATGTGTTAGGGTATACAGAGACAGCAATACAAAGTATTGTTCCTATTATTTGTTACAGACCTATGCCGTTCTATGTCAGAGCTCGTCGAAATCTAAAAAAGCACATTTTTTCTCAGTTTTTATTGAATATCTTTCTTATATGCACACCGACCCCCAATTTTTATTTTTTCATTCTAAAACTCAGGTCTTATATATATTGTAGACAAAAAATCTCAAAAAGTTAACTGTTACTTTATCATGAAAAATTGATTTATCACAAATTTAAAAATGCAATTTATAGTAAACTGGGTTGGGTAATGACAAGAGATGTAATAATTGTTCAGATGGTGATACAAATACCACAACTCTTAATTTTTCGTCCTAAAGTATGAACTATTACATTAAAAAAGACGGAAAATCGATACCTGTTCTGCAAACCACAGTACACACATATAAGTTGCCATACACAATTTTCAGCTGATTCAGAATTTAAAACCACACTGTGAGAGTGTATTACTAAAGATTAATTTTGCGAAAAATTTATATCACCGACCCATCATTATTTTTCCAGAAACTAACTAGTAATATGTTAGTCTTCATAAAAAACAGGGATATAAAAAATTCTATCTGTTCTGATATTCACCAGAGGGCACCCTTAAAGGAACAATTACAGGACCTTGCACCAATTTCTTCTCATGCTGGTGACTGTAAGAAACAATTACAGGACATGGCACCAGTATCTCCCCATTCTACTAGATGTAGCAAACAATTGCTGGCCTTGCACCACTGTCTCTGCTGGATGTAAGAAAACATCACAGGACATAGTACCATTATCTTTTCATTCTGCTGCTGGCTCTAAGAAACAATTACAGGGCCTGTCACCCTTATCTTCCTATTCTTCTGGCTCTAAAAAAAATGTACGGAAATGATACCACTATCTGCCCTTTCTACTTGATGCAAGAAACAATTACAGGGCCTGGCACATCTCTTTCCATGCTGTTGGCTCTGAGAAACTATTACAGTACCTGGCACCACTATCTCCCATTCTGCTGATGCTAAAAAAGAATTACAGTACCTGCCATCACTATCTCCCCATTCTGTCGGCTGTAAGGCCATAATACATTGCTAGATTGTCATCCCCGCACATACACCCTTTTTTATGCTGTTTGCTCTAAGAAACAATAATTGGGACTGTCATCACTATCTTCCCATTCTGTTTGCTCTAAGAAACAAGAACTTGGACTGTCATCACTATCTTCCCATTCTGCTGACTCTAAGAAACAATATCAAACCCTGCCACCTCTATCTTCCTATTCTGTTTGCCCTAAGAAACAATAACTGGTCCTGTCACCACTATCTTCCCATTCTGTTTTCCCTATGAAACAATAACTGGGCCTGTCACCACTATCTTCCCATTCTGTTTGCTCTAAGAAACAATAACTGGGACTGTCATCACTATCTTCCCATTCTGCTGGCTCTAAGAAACACTATCAAACCCTGCCACCTCTATCTTCCTATTCTATTTGCCCTAAGAAACAATAACTTGGACTGTCATCACTATCTTCCCATTCTGCTGGCTCTAAGAAACAATATCAAACCCTGCCACCTCTATCTTCCTATTCTGTTTGCCCTAAGAAACAATAACTGGTCCTGTCACCACTATCTTCCCATTCTGTTTTCCCTATGAAACAATAACTGGGCCTGTCACCACTATCTTCCCATTCTGTTTGCTCTAAGAAACAATAACTGGGACTGTCATCACTATCTTCCCATTCTGCTGGCTCTAAGAAACACTATCAAACCCTGCCACCTCTATCTTCCTATTCTATTTGCCCTAAGAAACAATAACTTGGACTGCCATCACTATCTTCCCATTCTGCTGGCTCTAAGAAACAATATCAAACCCTGCCACCTCTATCTTCCTATTCTGTTTGCCCTAAGAAACAATAACTGGTCCTGTCACCACTATCTTCCCATTCTGTTTTCCCTATGAAACAATAACTTGGCCTGTCATCACTATCTTTCTATTCTGTTTGCTCTAAGAAACAATAACTGGGCCTGTCATCACTATCTTCCTATTCTGTTTGCTCTAAGAAACAATAACTGGGTTTGTCACCTCTATCTTCCTATTCTGTTTGCTCTAAGAAACATTAATCTGGCCTGGTACCATGTTCTGTCATTCTGTTTGTTCTTAGAAACGGTGACAGAACATGGCACTACTATTTCCCATTATGCTGGCTCTACGAAACAATTACAGGGCCTGGCACCACTATCTCCTATTCTGCTGGCTCTAAGAAACTATTAAAGGACATGGCACCAGTATATTCCCATCCTTCGTGATATAGGAAACAATTGCAAGGCCTTGCACCACTGTCTTCTCATTATGCTGGCTGCAAGAAAACATTACAGGACATAGCACTACTATCTTCTCATTCTGCTGCTGGCTCTAAGAAACAATTACAGTTCCTGTCACCCTTATCCTCTTATTCTGCTGGCTGTTATAACAATTATGGGACATGATACCACTATCTGCCCATTTTACTTGACGTAAGAAACAGTTATAGCGCCTGGCACCACTGTCTTCCCATTTTATTGGTTCTTTGAAACAATAACAGGGCCTGGCATCACTATCTCCTATTGTGCTGGCTCTAAGAAACAATATTAAACCCTGCCACCTCTATCTTACTATTCTGTTTGCCCAAATAAACAATAACTGGGCTTGCCACCACTATCTTCCCATTCTGTTTGCTCTAAAAAACAATAACTGGGGCTGTCACCACTATCTTCCCATTCTGTTTTCCCTACGA
>JAWPHD010018037.1:0-41732 GCA_037043455.1 Cyrtodaria siliqua
CGTTAATGCCATCAATCGTTTTATTACGGGAAATAGTTTCGGATATTTGTTTTATATAATCAGTATTTTGATCGGAAAATTTCGGATTCCATTTATATATATGGTTAATCTTTGAAAAAAAATCATCTGGCGGAGCATTATCACTCTGAGAATGGTAAAGCTTATCAAACAATGGTCGGTTAGAGGTTTGGGTCATGTATTTCAAAACCATTAATGCTTTGAATGAAATCATGGTTAACATGAACATAATCAACCATATTTTTACCGTTACTACCTACAAAGGTACATTTTCCCATATTCGCATCCGCACCTGTGCGGCCATTTAAGATACGTAAGCCAGATTGCTTGCACAAATCAATCAATAATCGACCATTTTGATTTATACATTTATCTTCCGATACACGTGTCGGTAAAGGCGAATCATGGATATAATCATCATCATACGTCCATATGCGCTACATTGTCATACTCAACATAATCTAATAATGACGCACACCTGGCATTAAAATCTGCACATACTGTAAAATTACAAGTATTTAGAGTTTCGTTTTCGATTTGAATCAAAGAATTGTATATTTTATCAAAGCAAAGATATTGTAATTCCCTATCTTCACCGGATACCCATGAAAGATTCTTATAGTCTCAAAATAACACATACGTGTATTGCTTATATAGCAAACAGAAGATCTATAATTTAATTATAAAGTCTCTAAAAGTGGGTGGGGGTAAATTTACATGTAAAACTGAGATTTTTGGCTAAAAAGAAGAAAACAAGGTCATTTAAACTGATTGTACTTATCATATTTCGGGGTTGTTAATGGTTTTACATAATTATTAATAGTGAAAACACATACATTATTAAATATAACTTTTTGAGTGACATTTTTTACATTCTGTGATTTTCATTTTTTTCAAGGGAGTTATGTTTAAAAACGCATTAAAAACCATCTAAAGCTATAACGTTGAAAGTGTTATAATGGATTTTTATTAACTCGATAAAATTGCCCCCAAGTTGACAATAGTAAGAATTTGCCCACTAAAATGGTACAAGACATCATTCTGGTCAAATGACTAATTGGTATGATGTCTAGTTGTGCATATTGTATTTTTCTTAGCTCTACTGGCCAAAGGCCAGCAGCCCTTGATTTAACGAAAAATGCTGTATTTGCCTTGTGAACAATCAAGCAGGTTTATTTTGTCCGTCGTCCATCTTCTGTCTTCCGTCCGTCCGTCCCTATAACTTTTAACTCGTTAAGACAACAGGGCCTTTATTTTCCATCCGATCTTTATCAAACTTTAACAGATTGTTAATATCAGTAAAAGCTCGGACAAGTTCGAAACCCAGTCAGATCGGACCTGTAACAGCGGAGTTTCAATGAAACTTTGGAAGGATGATTAGTACCAAGCCAAGTTTTGCATAATCATCGTAATGTTCTGATTGACATAGTTTTGTTGGAGTTATGGCCCTTTAAATGTTTTAATACACAGACTTTTTCCATACTAGTCTCTTCTGAACTCCTGGCCATGTTTCAACGAATCTTGGCAGGGATGATGAGTACCAAGCCTAGTTGCAATTGTCATTGCCCTGTTCTGGTTGAATGATTTTTGGCACAGTTATGGCCCTTTTAAGGTTTTAATACACAAACTTTGTCCAGACTAATTCTCCTGATCAGCAAATCTTGGCAGGGATGATCAGTACCAAACCTAGTTGCGCGTTTCATGGCCATGTTTCAGTTGAATGCATTTTGGCAGAGTTATGGCCCCTTAAAGGTTAAAATACACTAACTTTGTACAGATTAATTCTCCTGAATGAGGAGATGATCAGTACTAATCCTAGTTGCATATGTCATTGCCATGTTCCGGTTGAATGATTTTTGACAGAGTTATGGCCCCTTATACATAAGCTTTATCTATAGAAAGTAGAGCGTCCACATGCCCTCTTGTGCCTCTTGTTTACATTTGCATTTGAGGATGTATGAACTTTATATTACCTCCGAAAGATTATTCGCTCTTTGCCTTTTGGTTTGTTTTGCGAAGCATAAACCTATATAAATGAGACATGATAGTGTCATGTCTTAAATACTGTTTCTGTTAAAATACCGCCTACAAGTTCATTCGTATTTTTTTCTGACGTAAACAAGTCCCCCTTTTCCTATACCCCATTAGCGAATTCATAAAAGTAGATAAACCCATCTACTGTATTTTAGATTGACAGGGTGCAGAACGTAACGCTATACACACAGTATGCTGCTAAAAGGAAGCAGATGCTGGTAGACAACGCAAACCGCAACGACAACGAACGAATACTGTGGCATGGAACAGCCCCGGCTACCATTGCAAGTATAAACGCACACGGCTACAACAGGAGCTACTGTGGAGGTATGAGTCACGAAGTGTTGATTCAACTTTTCATTATAATCACCGTAGAAGTATGCTTCACGAAGTGTTCATTCAATATTTCATTATAATCACTGTACAGGTGTGCTTCATGAAGTGTTCATTTAACATTTCATTGTAATCACTGTGGAGGTATGCTTCACGAAGTGTTCATTCAACATTTCATTGTTATCACTGTGGAGGTATGCTTCACGAAGTGTTCATTCAACATTTCAATGTAATCACTGTGGAGGTATGCTTCACGAAGTGCTCATTCAACATTTCATTGTAATCACTGTGGAGGTATGCTTCACGAATTGTTTCTTTCAACATTTCATTGTAATCACTGTGGAGGTATGCTTCACAAAGTCCTCATTCAATATTTCATTGTAATCATTGTGGAGGTATGTTTCACGAAATGTTCATTCAACATTTCATTGTAATCACTTTGAAGTTATGCTTCACGAAGTGTTCATTCAACATTTCATTGTAATCACTGTGAAGTTATGCTTCACAAAGTGCTCATTCTACATTTCATTGTAAACACCGTGGAGGTATGCTTCACGAAGTGTTCATTCAGCATTTCATTGTTATCACTGTGGGGGTATGCTTCACAAAGTGGTCATTCAACATTTCATTGTAATCACTGTGGAGGTATGCTTCACGAATTGCTCATTCAACATTTCATTGTAATCACTGTGGAGGTAAGCTTCACGAAGTGTCCATTCAACATTCCATGGCAATCACTGTGGATGTATGCTTCACGAAGTGTTCATTCAACATTTCATTGTAATCACTATAGAGGTATGCTTCACGAAGTGTTCATTCAGCATTTCATTCTAATCACTGTGGAGGTATGCTTCAAGAAGTGTTCGTTCAACATTTTATTGTAATCACTGCAGAGGTATGCTTCACGAAGTGCTCATTCAACATTTCATTGTTATCACTGTGGATGTATGCTTCATGAAGTGTTCATTCAACATTTCATTGTAATCACTGTGGAGGTATGCTTCACGAAGTATTCATTCAACATTTCATTGTAATCACTGTGGAGGTATGATTCACGAAGTGTTCATTCAACATTTCATTGTAATCAGTGTGGAGATATACTTTACGAAGTGTTCATTTAACATTTCATTGTAATCACTGTGGAGGTATGTTTCACGAAGTGTTCATTCAACATTTGATTGTAATCACTGTGGAGGTATGCTTCATGAAGTGTTCTTCAACATTTCATTGTAATCACTGTGGAGGTATGCTTCACGAAGTGTTCATTCAACATTTCATTGTTATCACTGTGGAGGTATGCTTCACGAAGTGTTCATTCAGCATTTCATTGTAATCACTATGGAGGTATGCTTCACGAAGTGTTCATTCAACATTTCATTGTAATCACTGTGGAGGTATGGTTCAGGAAGTGCTCATTCAACATTTCATTGTAATCACTGTGGAGGTTTGCTTCACGAAGTGTTCATTTAACATTTCATTGTAATCACTGTGGAGGTATGCTTCACGAAGTGTTCATTCAACATTTGATTGTAATAACTGTCGAGGTATGCTTCATAAAGTGTTCATTCAATATTTCATATTAATCACTGTCGAGGTATGCTTCACGAAGTGTTCATTCAACATTTCATTGTTATCACTGTGGAGGTATGCTTCACGAAGTGCTCATTCAGCATTTCATTGTAATCACTGTGGAGGTATGCTTCACGAAGTGTTCTTCAACATTTGATTGTAATCACTGTGGAGGTATGCTTTACGAAGTGTTCATTCAACATTTCATTGTAATCACTGTGGAGGTATGCTTCACGAAGTGCTCATTCAGCATTTTATTGTAATCACTGTGTAGGTATGCTTCACGAAGTGTTCTTCAACATTTGATTGTAATCACTGTGGAGGTATGCTTCACGAAGTGTTCATTCAACATTTCATTGTAATCACTGTGGAGGTATGCTTCACGAAGTGTTGATTCATTATTTCATTGTAATCATTGTAGAGGTATGCTTCACGAAGTGCTCATTCAACATTTCATTGTAATCAATGTGGAGGTATGCTTCACGAAGTGTTCTTTCAGCATTTTATTGTAATCACTGTGGCGGTATGCTTCACGAAGTGCTCATTCAACATTTGATTTTAATCACTGTGGAGGTATGCTTCACAAAGTGTTCATTCAACATTTGATTATAATCACTGTGGAGGTATGCTTCACGAAGTGTTCTTCAACATTTGATTGTAATCACTGTGGAGGTATGCTTCACGAAGTGTTCATTCAACATTTCATTGTAATCACTGTGGAGGTATGCTTCACGAAGTGCTCATTCAACATTTCATTGTAATCACTGTGGAGGTATGCTTCACGAAGTGTTCAGTCAGCATTTGATTGTTATCACTGTGGAGGTATGCTTCACAAAGTGCTCATTCAACATTTCATTGTAATCACTGTGGAGGTATGCTTCACGAATTGCTCATTCAACATTTCATTGTAATCACTGTGGAGGTAAGCTTCACGAAGTGTCCATTCAACATTCCATGGCAATCACTGTGGATGTATGCTTCACGAAGTGTTCATTCAACATTTTATTATAATCACTGTGGAGGTATGCTTCACGAAGTGTTCATTCAACATTTCATTGTAATCACTATAGAGGTATGCTTCACGAAGTGTTCATTCAGCATTTCATTCTAATCACTGTGGAGGTATGCTTCAAGAAGTGTTCGTTCAACATTTTATTGTAATCACTGCAGAGGTATGCTTCACGAAGTGCTCATTCAACATTTCATTGTAATCACTGTGGAGGTATGCTTTATGAAGTGTTCATTCAACATTTCATTGTAATCACTGTGGAGGTATGCTTTACGAAGTATTCATTCAACATTTTATTGTAATCACTGTGGAGGTATGCTTAACGAAGTGCTCATTCAACATTTCATTGTAATCAGTGTGGAGATATACTTTACGAAGTGTTCATTTAACATTTCATTGTAATCACTGTGGAGGTATGCTTCACGAAGTGTTCATTCAACATTTGATTGTAATCACTGTGGAGGTATGCTTCATGAAGTGTTCTTCAACATTTCATTGTAATCACTGTGGAGGTATGCTTCACGAAGTGTTCATTCAACATTTCATTGTTATCACTGTGGAGGTATGCTTCACGAAGTGTTCATTCAGCATTTCATTGTAATCACTGTGGAGGTATGCTTCACGAAGTGTTCATTCAACATTTGATTGTAATCACTGTGGAGGTATGGTTCACGAAGTGCTCATTCAACATTTCATTGTAATCACTGTGGAGGTATGCTTCACGAAGTGTTCATTTCACATTTCATTGTAATCACTGTGGAGGTATGCTTCACGAAGTGTGCATTCAACATTTGATTGTAATAACTGTCGAGGAATGCTTTATAAAGTGTTCATTCAATATTTCATATTAATCACTGTCGAGGTATGCTTCACGAAGTGTTCATTCAACATTTCATTGTTATCACTGTGGAGGTATGCTTCACGAAGTGTTCATTCAGTATTTTATTCTAATCACTATGGAGGTATGCTTCACGAAGAGTTCAGTCAACATTTCATTGTAATCACTGTGGAGGTATGCTTCACGAAGTGCTCATTCAGCATTTCATTGTAATCACTGTGGAGGTATGCTTCACGAAGTGTTCTTCAACATTTGATTGTAATCACTGTGGAGGTATGCTTTACGAAGTGTTCATTCAACATGTCATTGTAATTACTGTGGAGGTATGCTTCACGAAGTGCTCATTCAGCATTTTATTGTAATCACTGTGTAGGTATGCTTCACGAAGTGTTCTTCAACATGTGATTGTAATCACTGTGGAGGTATGCTTCACGAAGTGTTCATTCAACATTTCATTGTAATCACTGTGGAGGTATGCTTCACGAAGTGTTGATTCATTATTTCATTGTAATCATTGTAGAGGTATGCTTCACGAAGTGCTCATTCAACATTTCATTGTAATCAATGTGGAGGTATGCTTCACGAAGTGTTCTTTCAGCATTTTATTGTAATCACTGTGGCGGTATGCTTCACGAAGTGCTCATTCAACATTTGATTTTAATCACTGTGGAGGTATGCTTCACAAAGTGTTCATTCAACATTTGATTATAATCACTGTGGAAGTATGCTTCACGAAGTGTTCTTCAACATTTGATTGTAATCACTGTGGAGGTATGCTTCACGAAGTGTTCATTCAACATTTCATTGTAATCACTGTGGAGTTATGCTTCACGAAGTGCTCATTCAACATTTCATTGTAATCACTGTGGAGGTATGCTTCACGAAGTGTTCAGTCAGCATTTGATTGTAATGACTGTGGAGGTATGCTTTACGAAGTTTTCATTCAACATTTCATTGTAATCACTGTCGAGGTATGCTTCACGAAGTCCTCATTTAACATTTCATTGTAATCACTGTGGAGGTATGATTCACGAAGTGTTCATTCAACATTTCATTGTAATCACTGTGGAGGTATGCTTCACGCAGTCCTCATACAACATTTCAAAGGAATCACTGTGAAGGTATGCTTCACGAAGTGCTCATACAACATTTTATTGTAATCACTGTGGAGGTATGCTTCACGAAGTGTTCATTCAACATTTCATTGTTATCACTGTGGAGGTATGCTTCACGAAGTGTTCATTCAGCATTTCATTGTAATCACTGTGGAGGTATGCTTCACGAAGTGTTCATTCAACATTTCATTGTAATCACTGTGGAGGTATGGTTCACGAAGTGCTCATTCCACATTTCATTGTAATCACTGTGGAGGTATTCTTCACGAAGTGTTCATGTAACATTTCATTGTTATCACTGTGGAGGTATGCTTCACGAAGTGTTCATTCAACATTTGATTGTAATAACTGTCGAGGTATGCTTCATAAAGTGTTCATTCAATATTTCATATTAATCACTGTGGAGGTATGCTTCACGAAGTGTTCATTCAACATTTCATTGTTATCACTGTGGAGGTATGCTTCACGAAGTGTTAATTCAACATTTTATTGTAATCACTGTGGAGGTATGCTTCACGAAGTGCTCATTCAGCATTTTATTGTAATCACTGTGTAGGTATGCTTCACGAAGTGTTCTTCAACATTTGATTGTAATCACTGTGGAGGTATGCTTCACGAAGTGTTCATTCAACATTTCATTGTAATCACTGTGGAGGTATGCTTCACGAAGTGTTGATTCATTATTTCATTGTAATCATTGTAGAGGTATGCTTCACGAAGTGCTCATTCAACATTTCATTGTAATCAATGTGGAGGTATGCTTCACGAAGTGTTCTTTCAGCATTTTATTGTAATCACTGTGGCGGTATGCTTCACGAAGTGCTCATTCAACATTTGATTTTAATCACTGTCGAGGTATGCTTCACAAAGTGTTCATTCGACATTTCATTGTAATCACTGTGGAGGTATGCTTCACGCAGTCCTCATACAACATTTCAATGTAATCACTGTGAAGGTTTGCTTCACGAAGTGCTCATACATCATTTCATTGTAATCACTGTAGAGGTATGCTTTACGAAGTGTTCATTCAACATTTCATTGTTATCACTGTGGAGGTATGCTTCTCGAAGTGTTCATTCGCATTTGATTGTAATCACTGTGGAGGTATGCTTCATGAAGTGTTCATTCAACATTTCATTGTAATCACTGTGGAGGTATGCTTCACGAAGTCGTCATTCAACATTTCATTGTAATGACTGTGGAGGTATGCTTCACGAAGTGTTCATTCAACATTTGATTGTAATCCCTGTGGAGGTATGCTTCACGAAGTGTTCATTCAACATTTCATTGTAATCACTGTGGAAGTATGCTTCACGAAGTGCTCATTCAACATTTCATTGTAATCACCGTGGAGTTATGCTTCACGAAGTGTTAATTCAACATTTGATTTCAATCACAGTGGAAGTATGCTTCACGAAGTGTTCATTCAACATTTCATTGTAATCGCAGTGGAAGTATGCTTCACGAAGTGTTCATTCCACATTTCATTGTAATCACTGTAAAGGTATGCTTCACGAAGTGTTCATTCAACATTTCATTGTAATCACTGTGGACGTATGCTTCACGAAGTGTTCATTCAACATTTCATTGTAATCACAGTGGAGATATGCTTCACGAAGTGTTCATTCAACATTTCATTGTAATCACTGTAGAGGTATGCTTCACGAAGTGTTCATTCAACATTTCATTGTAATCACTGTAGAGGTATGCTTCACGAAGTGTTAATTTAACATTTGATTGTAATCACTGTGGAGGTATGCTTCACGGAGTGCTCATTCAACATTTCATTGTAATCACCGTGGAGTTATGCTTCACGAAGTCTTCATTCAACATTTCATTGTAATCACTGTGGAGGTATGATTCACGAAGTGTTCTTTCAATTTTTCATTGTAATCACTGTGGAGGTATGCATCACGAAGTGCTGTTTCAACATTTCATTGTAATCACTGTGGAGGTATGCTTCACGAAGTGCTCATTCAACATTTGATTGTAATCACTGTAGAGGTATGCTTCACGAAGTGTTCTTCAACATTTCATTGTAATCACTGTGAAGGTATGCTTCACAAAGTGTTCATTCAACATTTCATTGTAATCACTGTGGAGGTATGCTTCGCGACGTGCTCATTCAACATTTCATTGTAATCACTGTGGAGGTATGCTTCACGAAGTGCCATTCAACATGTCATTGCAATCACTGTGGAGGTATGCTTCACGAGGTGCTCATTCAACATTTCATTGTAATCACTGTCGAGGTATGCTTCACGATGTGTTCATTCAGCATTTCATTGTAATCACTGTCGAGGTATGCTTCACAAAGTGATCATTTAAAGGTGAAATATGGCGTGTCCTTTGAGTATATATTCGGAAATATATATATATAATATACAATCTGTTCAAATCTTACACTTATTGGTTGTCCCGTTTTCTCACAGTAGCCAATTTTATCTCATAGCGCACACGCTTCGAGTTTCGCCCTGGTAAGTGTCACGTGATCCTGTGACGTCATTGGTACCAAACGATTAGACGTGTCGCATTGAGTTGTATAGTATTGTCTATGTAGGATTACATTTTATGGTACTTGTTAAAAATGCCGTGTGCTGTTGCTGGGTGAAAACGTTTGCATAAAGAAGACAAGATAATAACCTAAGTTTCTTTCGTTTCCCTAATGAAGTGTGGTTAGACCGTTACCGAAGAAAATCGCCCCACTCGTCGAGAAAGTGGGAACCTACGAAAGACGCGCGAGTTTGTAGCAAACATTTTGAGTTGACTTCGTGGGAATTCCATCCTTTGGTTTCATTATCTTTGAATTTGGAGAACAAAAGGCCATGCATATTAATTTCAACAGCGGTACCAACGATATTTGACTATAAAAATGAGAAGTGCATTACCCCGCCGTCTCCAAGCAAGTTGTATTCGTCTATTCGTCCGGCGTTGAGGAGGAAATTCATACATGAAGTAAGATTTATGTTCAATTATCTTAGCACCTCATCGGGTATACGTATGATAATTTGAAGAAAGGTGTATAGTCTTAGATCTTTATATACACCGTGAATGTTTAGCTGTTGAATTAGAAGCATGCGTCTTTACGTGAATCAATGAAGAGTTGACGGCGCTAATAATATGTAGCCGTCATTTTTTAAAATATTGCTAAGACCGTTCAGCATATAAATTTAAATGAATCCGGTGAAATAAACACTGTGTCTTTGTTCCCAAATTTTAATTTTAATAATTTTAAATTATAAACCCCTTCTGCCAATAGTGTTATAAATATATATTATCAACATATATAGGTCTATGGATTTGAAAAAAAATACAAAATGTTTCATGGATATCTATTACAAGGCAGAAAATTAATAATATTACTAGCTTTTATATTAATTCAGTTATGTTTTATGGCAAAGCAACAACAATAACGCCTCTTAGCTCGTGCAAAAAGTAAAACAAGTATAACAGAATAATATACTTTATATTATGGTAATTTCATATGTTTGGTCTGTTTTCGATCTGTATATCAGGAGTAAGTATACATGAGTAAGTATACTTACTAACTGTCTATATCATGCTCATAATACATTTGGCTATATTATTTAAATCATAGTATTTTTCTGTCTTTGTGCTTGACAATTAGAGCTCGCATATCATGTGATAAATCCGTCTTGTGCAATACGCGTCTGTCCCCCCCCCCCCGCCCCCCCCCCCCCCCCCCCCCCCCCCCCCCCCCCGGCGGTATTACACCGCACAAGCAATAAACAGGAAATATATCATAAAACTAGGTTTCCCTAAATGGTGCGTGCTTTTGTGATATTACCGACGTATGTACCCTATTTAGGCTGTACTTCAATAATGCACCGCAGTATTTGATTAGTCTGTATTGATATTTGGGGGCAGTGGAGACTAGATAGCGTGTCATATTACAAACACCGCTCCTATAGGTTATAATAGCGTAAATGAGTCTCCATTGCCCTTCCATAGTAAAGTTAGAATGTTGACAACCTGTTAAAAACTCAAACCTCGTTAGAATTCTGGGAAACTTATTTTATCATGCAAATAAACATGTCTGCTATTAAACATCAACAAGGAAATAGGGGCTTTAATACCTTCTAAGAAACATTTCTTCAGTTGTATACTAACACCGGGTCAAAGGTCAACACTATTTTTACCCCTTGCAATTTCATACCCTGTCTACTTTCACTTCTCAAATTTATATAAAAACTGTCAAAAACATGATGAGCTGCATTTTCAAATATCAACAACATGTCCAGAATACAGTTATAGCCAAAAAATATCAGGAACCAGCACTAAAAAAAGTTTTTAAAGAAAAAAAGATTAGCACTCTTTAATACAGAACTACTTTCGACTGCACCAGGCGAGCACATCCTGTTGATTTAGTGTAATTAGACCTATAGTGTTTGGTGTTAATGGCGACTTACAGGAAATATATAATACTATAGAAATTATATGCTGTTTCATTTATTATTGTTTTCATTAATTTTTTATCAATTATGTATAATATCTAATAAATATATTTGTTCCATGTCTACTTATCGGCAAAAAAAATCAGACGCTCGTATTTAATCCAGGTCCATTAATTCGGAATATACTACATTTCGCGGTTATTGTGTATGTACCAATATATTGTAGTGTTGCGGGTGACTTACTGTCAGAATTCGATGAAAACAATGTTTACGTTGTTTTGTGTTTGTTGTTGCTGTCAGTGTATAAAGACACTATTTTGTTAGATTAGTGAATAGTGTAATGAACCGCTGAACGTAACGAATGACATGACACGATAGTCTTTACAAGCTCTCCATTTGCACCGCGTTCGACTTCATCATCAGTTGGTGAATCCGATGTATTTTTGTCCACAGACACGTATTCTGGCTCAAAATCGTAAGGTTGCACATTGTGTAACCGTCTTATCACGGGCATTTCCTCTGACTCGGTATCATGATCGGTTAATTCTCGCATTTTCACACAAGGTATACTGTTTTGCGTTCAGTCCCAATGTAAACAAAAAACAGTTTATTCCCAATGACGTCACTTCCGGTAATTCGCGCAAGAGTTTTTCCCCTTAGATTTTTTTAGATATTTTAGCAATGCCTGTTCGCCTGTTCGATTTTTATCTTTAAAAACATATTTTTATTGAACATACATCAATGGCATAGTAATAATCGTATTTATAATGATATTTAATACTTAAAAACATATCAAAAGCGGATTTGTTGATTTAGGACCAAGTTCTGCTTTAACATTTCATTGTAATCACTGTGGAGGTATGCTTCACGAAGTGTTCATTCAACATTTGATTGTAATCACTGTGGGGGTATGCTTCACGAAGTGTTCATGAAACATTTCATTGTAATCACTATGGAGGTTTGTTTCACGAACACGAAGTGCTCATTCAACATTTCATTGTATTCACAGTGGAGGTATGCTTCACGATTTGCTCATTCAACATTTCATTGTAATCACTGTGGAGGTATGCTTCACGAAGTGTTCATTGAACATTTCATTGTAATCACTGTGGAGGTATGTTTCACGAACGCGAAGTGCTTTTTCAACATTTCATTGTATTCACTGTGGAGGTATGCTTCACGAATTGCTCATTCAACATTTCATTGTAATCACTGTGGAGGTATGCTTCACGAAGTGTTCATTCAACTTTTCATTGTAATCACCGTCGAAGTATGCTTCACGAAGTGTTCATTCAACATTTCATTGTAATCACTGTGGAGGTATGCTTCACGAAGTGTTCATTCAACATTTGATTGTAATCACTGTGGAGGTATGCTTCACGAAGTGTTCATTCAATATGTCATTGTAATCACTGTGGAGGTATGCCTCACGAAGTGTTCTTTCAACATTTCATTGTAATCGCTGTGAAGGTATGTTTCACGAAGTGTTCATTCAGCATTTCATTGTAATCAATGTGTGAGTATGCTTCACGAAGTGCTCATTCAACATTTCATTGTAATCACTGTGGAGGTATGCTTCACGAAGTGTTCATTCAACATTTCATTGTAATCACTGGAGGTATGCTTCACGAAGTGCTCATTAAACATTTCATTGAAATCACTGTTTAGGTATGTTTCACGAAATGTTCATTCAACATTTCATTGTAATCTCTGTGGAGGTATGCTTCACGAAGTGTTCTTCAACATTTCATTGTAATCACTCTGGAGGTATGCATCACGAAGTGCCTATTCAACATGTCACTGTAATCACTGCGAAGGTATGCTATACTTCACGACGTGTTCATTCAACATTTCATTGTAATCACTGTGGAGGTATGCTTCACGAAGTGTTCATTAAGCATTTCATTGTAATCACTGTGGAGGTATTCTTCACGAAGTCCTCATTCAACAAAGTTCATTGTAATCACTGTGGAGGTATGCTTCACGAATTTTTCATTCAGCATTTCATTGTAATCACTGTGGAGGTATGCTTCACTAAGTGTTCATTCAACATTTCATTGTAATCACTGTGGAGGTATGCTTCACGAAGTGCTCATTCAACATTTCATTGTAATCACTGTGGAGGTATTCTTCACGAAGTGTTCATTTAGCATTTCATTGTAATCACTGTGAAGGTATTCGTCACGAATTGTTCATTCAACATTTCATTGTAATCACTGTGGAGGTATGCTTCACGAAGTGTTCATTCAGCATTTTATTATAATCACTGTGGAGGTATGATTCACGAAGTGTTGATTCAACATTTCATTGTAATCACTGTGGAGGTATGCTTCACGAAGTGTTCATTCAACATTTCATTGTAATCAATGTGGAGATATGCTTCACGAAGTGTTCATTCAACATTTCATTGTAATCACTGTGGAGATTTGCCTCACGAAGTGTTCGTTCAACATTTCATTGTCATCACTGTGTAGATATGCTTCACGAAGTGTTGGTTCAACATTTCATTGTAATAACTGTGGAAGTATGCTTCACGAAGTGTTCATTCAGCATTTCATTGTAATTAGTTTGGAGTTATGCTACACGAAGTTTTCATTCAACATTTGATTGTAATCACTGTGGAGGTATGCTTCTCGAAGTGCTCATTCAACATTTGATTGTAATTGCTGTGGAGGTATGTTTCACGAAGTGTTCTTCAACGTTTGATTGTAATGATTGTGGAGGTATGCTTCACGATGTGTTTATGCAACATTTGATTGTACTCACTGTGGAGGTATGCTTCTCGAAGTGCTCATTCAACATTTGATTGTAATCGCTGTGGAAAATGTTTCACGAAGTGTTTTTCAACGTTTGATTGTAATGATTGTGGAGGTATGCTTCACGATGTGTTCATGCAACATTTTTTGTAATCACTGTGGAGGTATTCTTCACGAAGTGCTCAAACAACATTTCATTGTAATCACTGTGGAGGTATGCTTCACGAAGTGTTCATTCAGCATTTGGTTGTAATCACTGTGGAGGTATGCTTCACGAAGTCGTCATTCAACATTTCATTGTATTCACTGTGGAGGTATGCTTCACGAAGTGCTCATTCAACATTTCATTGTAATCACTGAGGAGGTATGCTTCACGAAGTGTTCATTCAACATTTCATTGTAATCACTGTGGGGGTATGCTTAACGAAGTGTTCTTCAACATTTGATTGTAATGACTGTGGAGGTATGCTTCACGAAGTGTTCATTCAATATTTCAATGTAATCATTGTGGAGGTATGCTTCACAAAGTGCTCATTCAACATTTCATTGTAATCACCGTGGAGGTATGCTTCACGAAGTGTTTTTTAACATTTCATTGTAATCACTGTGGAGGTATGCTTCACAAAGTGCTCATTCAACATTTCATTGTAATCACTGTGGAGGTATGCTTCACGAAGTGCTCATTCAACATTTCATTGTAATCACCGTGCAGGTATGCTTCACGAGGTGCTCATTCAACATTTCATTGTCATCAACATGGACGTATGCTTCACGAAGTGTTCTTCAACATTTCATTGTAATCACTGTGGAGGTATGCTTCATGAAGTGCTCATTCAACATTTCATTGTAATCACTGTGGAGGTATGCTTCACAAAGTGCTCATTCAACATTTCATTGTAATCACTGTTTAGGTATGTTTCACGAAATGTTCATTCAACATTTCATTGTAATCATTGTGGAGGTATGCTTCACGAAGTGTTCTTCAGCATTTCATTGTAATCACTCTGGAGGTATGATTCACGAAGTGCCTATTCAACATTTCATTGTAATCACTGCGAAGGTATGCTTCACGAAGTGTTCATTCAACATTTCATTGTAATCACTGTGGAGGTATGCTTCACGAAGTGTTCATTAAGCATTTCATTGTAATCACTGTGGAGGTATGCTTCACGAAGTCCTCATTCAAGAAAGTTCATTGTAATCACTGTGGATGTATGCTTCACGAAGTGTTCATTCAGCATTTCATTGTAATTACTGTGGAGGTATGCTTCACTAAGTGTTCATTCAACATTTCATTGTAATCACTGTGGAGGTATGCTTCACGAAGTGCTCATTCAACATTTCATTGTAATCACTGTGGAGGTATTCTTCACGAAGTGTTCATTTAGCATTTCATTGTAATCACTGTGAAGGTATTCGTCACGAAGTGCTCATTCAACATTTCATTGTAATCACTGTGGAGGTATGCTTCACGAAGTGTTCATTCAACATTTCATTGTAATCACTGTGGAGGTATGCTTCACGAAATGCTAATTCAACATTTCATTGTAGTCACCGTCGAGGTATGCTTCACGAAGTGTTTATTCAACATTTCATTGTAATCACTGTGGAGGTATGCTTCACGAAGTGCTCATTCAACATTTCATTGTAATCACTGTTGAGGTATGCTTCACGAAGTGTTCATTCAACATTTCATTGTAATCACTGTGGAGGTATGCCTCACGATGTGTTCATTCAACATTTCATTGTAATCGCTGTGAAGGTATGTTTCACGAAGTGTTCATTCAACATTTCATTGTAATCACTGTGGAGGTATGCTTCACGAAGTGTTCATTAAGCATTTCATTGTAATCACTGTGGAGGTATGCTTCACGAAGTGCTCATTAAACATTTCATTGTAATCACTGTTTAGGTATGTTTCACGAAATGTTCATTCAACATTTTATTGTAATCACTGTGGAGGTATGCTCCACGAAGTGCTCTTCAGCATTTCATTTTAATCACTCTGGAGGTATGCATCACGAAGTGCCTATTCAACATTTCATTGTAATCACTGCGAAGGTATGCTTCACGAAGTGTTCATTCAACATGTCATTGTAATCACTGTGGAGGTATGCTTCACGAAGTGTTCATTAAACATTTCATTGTAATCACTGTGGAGGTATGCTTCACGAAGTCCTCATCCAACAAAGTTCATTGTAATCACTCTGGAGGTATGCTTTACGAAGTGCTCATTCAACATTTCATTGTAATCACCGTGCAGGTATGCTTCACGAGGTGCCCATTCAACATTTCATTGTCATCAACATGGACGTATGCTTCACGAAGTGTTCTTCAACATTTCATTGTAATCACTGTGGAGGTATGCTTCACGAAGTGCTCATTAAACATTTCATTGTAATCACCGTGGTGGTATGCTTCACGAAGTGCTCATTCAACATTTCATTGTAATCACTGTGGAGGTATGCTTCACAAAGTGCTCATTCAACATTTCATTGTAATCACTGTTAAGGTATGTTTCACGAAATGTTCATTCAACATTTCATTGTAATCATTGTGGAGGTATGCTTCACGAAGTGTTCTTCAGCATTTCATTGTAATCACTCTGGAGGTATGATTCACGAAGTGCCTATTCAACATTTCATTGTAATCACTGCGAAGGTATGCTTCACGAAGTGTTCATTCAACATTTCATTGTAATCACTGTGGAGGTATGCTTCACAAAGTGTTCATTATGCATTTCATTGTAATCACTGTGGAGGTATGCTTCACGAAGTCCTCATTCAACAAAGTTCATTGTAATCACTGTGGAGGTATGCTTCACGAAGTGCTCATTCAACATTTCATTGTACTCACTGTGGAGGTATGCGTCACGAATTGCTTATTCAGCATTTCATTGTAATGACTGTAGAGGTATGCTTGACAAAGTGTTCATTGAAGATTTTATTGTAATCACCGTGGAGGTATGCTTCACGAGGTGTTCATTCAACATTTCATTGTAATCACCGTTGTGGTATGCTTCACGAAGTATTCATTCAACATTTCATTGTAATCACTGTGGAGGTATGCTTGACGAAGTGTTCATTCAAGATTTCATTGTAATCACCGTGGAGGTATGCTTCACGAAGTGATCATTCAACATTTCATTGTAATCACTGTGGAGGTATGCTTCACGAAATGCTCATTCAACATTTCATTGTAATAACCATGGAGGTATGCTTCCGAAGTGTTCATTCAACATGTCATTGTAATCACTGTGGAGGTATTCTTCACGAAGTGTTTATTTAACATTTCATTGTAATCACTGTGGAGGTATGCTTCACGAAGTGTTTTTTCAAAATTTCATTGTAATCACTGTGGAGATATGCTTCAGGAATTGCTGATTCAGCATTTCATTATAATCACTGTGGAGGTATGCTTCACGTAGTGTTCATTCAACATTTGATTGTAATGACTGTGGAGGTATGCTTCACGAAATGTTCATTCAATATATCATTGAAATCACTGTGGAGGTATGCTTGACGAAGTGCTCATTCAACATTTCATTGTAATCACTGTGGAGGTATGCTTCACGAAATGCTCATTCAACATTTCATTGTAATCACCGTGGAGGTATGCTTCACGAAGTGTTCATTCAACATGTCATTGTAATCACTGTGGAGGTATTCTTCACGAAGTGTTTATTCAACATTTCATTGTAATCACTGTGGAGGTATGCTTCACGAAGTGTTTTTTCAACATTTCATTGTAATCACTGTGGAGATATGCTTCAGGAATTGCTGATTCAGCATTTCATTATAATCACTGTGGAGGTATGCTTCACGAAATGCTCATTCAACATTTCATTGTAATCACCATGGAGGTATGCTTCACGAAGTGTTCATTCAACATGTCATTGTAATCACTGTGGAGGTATTCTTCACGAAGTGTTTATTTAACATTTCATTGTAATCACTGTGGAGGTATGCTTCACGAAGTGTCTTTTCAACATTTCATTGTAATCACTGTGGAGATATGCTTCACGAATTGCTGATTCAGCATTTCATTATAATCACTGTGAAGGTATGCTTCACGTAGTGTTCATTCAACATTTGATTGTAATGACTGTGGAGGTATGCTTCACGAAATGTTCATTCAATATATCATTGAAATCACTGTAGAGGTATGCTTGACGAAGTGCTCATTCAACATTTCATTGTAATCACTGTGGAGGTATGCTTGACGAAGTGCTCATTCAACATTTCATTATAATCACTGTGGAGGTATGCTTCACGAAATGCTCATTCAACATTTCATTGTAATCACCGTGGAGGTATGCTTCACGAAGTGTTCATTCAACATGTCATTGTTATCACTGTGGAGGTATTCTTCACGAAGTGTTTATTCAACATTTCATTGTAATCACTGTGGAGGTATGCTTCACGAAGTGTTTTTTCAACATTTCATTGTAATCACTGTGGAGATATGCTTCAGGAATTGCTGATTCAGCATTTCATTATAATCACTGTGGAGGTATGCTTCACGAAGTGTTCATTCAACATTTGATTGTAATGACTGTGGAGGTATGCTTCACGAAATGTTCATTCAATATATCATTGTAATCACTGTGGAGGTATGCTTGACGAAGTGCTCATTCAACATTTCATTGTAATCACTGTGGAGGTATGCTTGACGAAGTGCTCATGCAACATTCCATTGTAATCACTTTTGAGGTAGGCTTCACGAAGTGTTCATTCAGTATTTCATTGTAATTACCGTAGAGGTATGCTTCACGAAGTGTTCATTCAGAACTTCATTGTAATCACTGTGGAGGTATGCTTCACGAAGTGTTCATTCAAGATTTCATTGTAATCACCGTGGAGGTATGCTTCACGAAGTGTTCATTCAACATTTCATTGTAATCACCGTGGAGGTATGCTTCACGAAATGTTCATTCAACATTTCATTGTAATCACCGTGGAGGTATGCTTCACGAAGTATTCATTCAACATTTCATTGTATTCAATATGGAGGTATGCAACACGAAGAGTTCATTCAGCATTTCATTATAATCACTGTGGAGGTATGCTTCACGAAGTGTTGATTCAACATTTTATTGTTATCACTTTGGAGATATGCTTCACGAAGTGTTCTTTCAACATTTCATTGTAATCACTGTGGAGATATGCTTCACGAAGTGTTCGTTCGACATTTCATTGTCATCAGTGTGTGGATATGCTTCACGAAGAGCTCGTTCAATATTTCATTGTAATCACTGTGGAGGTATGCTTCACGAAATGCTCATTCAACATTTCATTGTAATCGCCTTCGAGGTATGCTTCACGAAGTGTTCATTCAACATTTCATTGTAATCACTGTGGAGGTATGCTTCACGAAGTGTTTATTCAATATTTTATTGTAATCACTGTGGAGGTATGCTTCACGAAGTGCTCATTCAACATTTCCTTGTACTCACTGTGGAGGTATGCGTCACGAATTGCTCATTCAGCATTTGATTGTAATCACTGTAGAGGTATGCTTCACGAAGTGTTCATTCAAGATTTCATTGTAATCACCGTGGAGGTATGCTTCACGAGGTGTTCATTCAACATTTCATTGTAATCACCGTTGAGGTATGCTTCACGAAGTATTCATTCAACATTTCATTGTAATCACTGTGGAGGTATGCTTCACGAAGTGTTCATTCAAGATTTCATTGTAATCACCGTGGAGGTATGATTCACGAAGTGTTCATTCAACATTTCATTGTAATCACTGTGGAGGTATGCTTCACGATATTCTCATTCAACATTACATTGTAATCACTGTGGAGGTATGCTTCACGAAGTGTTCATTCAACATGTCATTGTAATCACTGTGGAGGTATTCTTCACGAAATGTTTATTCAACATTTCATTGTAATCACTGTGGAGGTATGCTTCACGAAGTGTTCTTTCAACATTTCATTGTAATCACTGTGGAGATATGCTTCACGAATTGCTGAATCAGCATTTCATTATAATCACTGTGGAGGTAAGCTTCACGAAGTGTTCATTCAACATTTCATTGTAATCACTGTGGATGTATGCTTCACGAAGTGTTCATTCAACATTTCATTGTAATGACTGTGGAGGTATGCTTCACGAAGTGTTCATTCCATATTTCATTGTAATCACTGTGGAGGTATGCCTCACGAAGTGTTCATTCAACATTTCATTGTTATCACTGTGAAGGTATGGTTCACGAAGTGTTCATTCAGCATTTCATTGTAATCACTGTGGAGGTATGCTTCACGAAGTGTTGATTCAACATTTCATTGTAATCACTGTGGAGATATGCTTGACGAAGTGTTCATTCAACATTTCATTGTAATCACTGTGGAGATATGCTTCACGAAGTGTTCGTTCGACATTTCATTGTCACCACTGTGTGGATATGCTTCACGAAGTGTTCGTTCAACATTTCATTGTAATCACACTGGAGGTAAGCTTCACGAAGTGTTCATTCAACATTTCATTGTAATAACTGTGTAGGTATGCTTCACGAAGTGTTCATTCAACATTTCATTGTAATCACTGTGGAGGTATGCTTCTCGAAGTGCTCATTCAACATTTGATTGTAATCACTGTCGAGGTATGTTTCACGAAGTGTTCTTCAACATTTGATTGTAATGATTGTGATGGTATGCTTCACGATGTGTTCATTCAACATTTAATTGTAATGACTGTGGAGGTATGATTCACGAAGTGTTCATTCAACATGTCAATATAATCACTATGGAGGTATGCTTCACGAAGTGCTCATTCAACATTTCATTGTAATCACTGTGGAGGTATGCTTCACGAAGTGTTTATTCAGCATTTGATTGTCATCACTGTGGAGGTATGCTTTACAAAGTGTTCATTGAACATTTCATTGTATTCACTGTGGAGGTATGCTTCACGAAGTGCTCATTCAGCATTTCATTGTAATCACTGTGGAGGTATGCTTCACGAAGTGTTCATTCAACATTTCATTGTAATCATTCAAAATAAATTGAGATATATCTTACAATTTCTCAAGATGTATCGCAACTTATCGTGAGATATCTAACATGCGATATCTCAAGATCCCATATGTCTTGCAGTTAGTATATGCAATTTTAGTAGGATTTTCTAAGTTTGAGGTGGGCGTTTTGCCGTTTAAAAACTAACCATTGGTGTAATTCTTGGGTTTGCCTTATCACTGTTTCTTTCTATTGACAGTTTGCTAATGGTAATGTCCTATTTAAGTACTGGTTGCTATGGTATTTTGATGTCATAGTAAGATGATGTTAAACATAGAATAGCATGTGGCGTGACGTCATGTCACATATGACGTCATTATGCCGTGTCGCGTTAAAATAAAAAACGCATAATATAGCGGCTTTATATAAATCGGGTTATAGGAGGCAACTTTTTAGAGTGGAAATGACTTCTGATTGCACATTTCAGACCATTTTCATGCTATGCAAAAAAAAACAGACCGAAAGAAAAAAGTTTGCAAAAAAGCTGTTAAACGGGCTATTCCAGTGTTACCTTAAAAAGGTGCTGTTAGGCCATGTTTGGTCAATCGCAATAATTCATATGTCCGGAATAAATTCGCGAAATTGAAAAAGGGGCGTTTCAATTTTTTTTAACGGACAACTTTCTCTTCTCAGTTTCGCACGAATGTCCATGGTGGAAATCAGAAAGAAATCAACTAAGCATCTTTTAGGTCCATGGATGGTATTTATAATAATTAAGGAGCACATGTTTGATGTTGTTTTCAGTTTTGAGTACTTTTAGTTTATTTTAGTGTATTGGAATATGCATTCTTTGTTTTTTTTGGAGGCTATAAATAGAAAAATGCTAAACTAGCAAAAACTTCCAAAAGGTAGGTAAAATGGCTGATTTTGACTCACGGGGAGATCAGCATGGAATAACTTTTTAAAATGCCGGAGAAGGTATGTAAAACTCAGCATTTCCTCATATGCAAGAGCATTATGAGTGCAGACATGACCCTGATATGCTTAGGAAAATTCAATTTTTTTATTTATTGACATTTGAAATAATGCTATAAAATTGCTTTTTTAGCATGTTTTGAGGGGTGGGGTAATCTTAAAGAAATGGGACTAAAGTTGTACAGAAAATGCTTTTTGATGCTTTTATTTGGTATGGAAACATGTGTAATTTATTGTCTTCTAAAAAATGTATGACACTATGATGATGTGATTTATTTTTGCTCAAGGATTCAGGCTAAGGGTTTGTCATGGGTTTGATTATTGAGAACTGTACATTAAACTGTGGAGTGCCCCCCATGCTTCACGAAGTGTTCATTCAACATTTCATTGTAATCACTGTGGAGGTATGCTTCACGAAGTGTTCGTTTAACATTTCATTGTAATCACTGTGGAGGTATGCTTCACGAAATTCTCATTCAACATTTCATTGTAATCACTGTGGAGGTATGCTTCACGAAGTGTTCATTCAACATGTCATTAGAATCATATACGGTTTTCTAATACATTTATACTTTGTTACAATTAGCAATGGCCTTCTTTCTATTAAGAAATGCATTTTAATTATTGCTGGAACTGGAATGACAAGAAGTTAAAACCGTTTTTATACTTACAATGTCATAAAGGTATGTCAACAAAGTAAACAACAAGCGATAGTATTGTTGACCTATAACTGGTTTTTATATTAATGTCATTAAAAAAGAACTATTTTTCATAGTTGGGCCACTGTACATGTATACGAAATGTCTGAGAGTGATTTTTTTGCTCCGCTCGCGGGGGCCCCAATGGAGGGTCAAATGGTCCAATACAATACAAATTCAATTACACTGTCATCTTTCAAAATGTTTACACATAACTTGGAATAATTCATATATACTCGTCAACAAAATACCAAACGATTTTATTATTTCAAACTCGGATACTATTTTTGAACATAACGCAGTATATTTTTATATACTCGTCAACATCACGATTTTATTATTTCAAACTCGGACGTCTGCCCAGGAGTTGGAAAATGTGGGGTGTTTTTTTTTTTAATTGTCATTTCCCCATATTTTTACACTTAAATTGGTATATATACTCGTCTATGAAAGCTAAACAACATATCAAACCTTTTATTTCAAACCCAATGGTGTGGGCGGGTCTGCCGGGAGCGGGGATGACAGGGCGATGTAATACAGGATCTGTTTTAATTTGGTCTCAAATGAAATGTTTTGATGGGATTACACTATAGAATATACAAAATGTGTTACCCCTAGACTTGGATATGAGGTAATAGGGGTGAACATATATTTGTTTACCAAATGACCTGCATGAAGAAAGCCTAGGTATTTCCGTCGAATTGGTTCTGGTTTTATTTATATTCTATCGACCAACGAGTATATAATTGTATGTATTGTTGGTGGTTCTATCGAATATGGGGTATACGTTTATATGTTTTTCAGGTGGTTCTATCGGCCAAGGGGTATATTTTGCTGTCAGTGCCAGTTATTCAGATGGCGGATATGCCAGACCAGACGCCTCTGGACACAAGAGAATGTACCGTGCGCTTGTTCTTACAGGCGACTTTACACAAGGAAACGGAGGTCTACGTACATGTCCTGTAAAGAATGCAGCCCAACCACATATTCTGTATGATTCGGTTGTGGACAATTTGGCTACTCCTGTTATGTACGTAGTATTCAATGACACACAGGCGTACCCAGAACATCTCATCACTTATGTGTAATTTGTGGTGGTGTAGGGAAAGCACACACGTTTTCTTGATATGAAGTTGTATTAATTATGCGTTATTAGTTTTGTTGTTGGTACAATGCCATTTACAGCTCGTCATGGCACCATCTATAGATATTATAGATATTCTTGCTTAAGTCGAGAGCCATTTTGATTTAGTATAATATGTATTAAGCGAGTTATATATACGACGGGAGGCCCTGAAGTAGTCTATTTCAATATTAAATAGGCCCGAATGTGAGATTTTTTTTATCAAATAACTCCAAAAATTGCCACATGACGTTCATTTATTAGTGCATGTTGCGTCGATTTGGAAATCGACTGCACAGAATGGAAACAAACGAGTGATGAGTCGGCCCTCATTTGTATATTTCTGTCAATATTGTGTTATGTTTATTGCCTTCCCACAGGACAAGGTATTTGTAATAAAGTGATTTAGCTAGAAATTGTTACATTTATATAGGCCGTTTTTTCATTCTCGGTCATACACATGTTGCATTGAGCATTGAGAAGAGAAACTAGGTTTTCATACTCGCAATACTAGATATGGTTTTGGATCGTAAGCCCATTGCCGTGTATTTCAGTATATATCGAACGTAGACCTATAATGAAGCTGTCGAAAAGCAAAAGCTCACGAGTGGATGCATTTATTTCTTCAATCGTTTTATTGGGCAATTTGTTGAGATTATTGCTCTTTGATGAATAATTTCGAACATTTATTTGTGTATTGTGTACGTAAAATGCGACAACAATGGAGAACAATGTGTATAATTGAGAACATTACCTTTCTATTGTGCTGATTTAACTGGTTGTTTTGGCTCTGAAATATTTTATTATGTAATTTTAATGTTAACATTATACATATAATTAGACATTTTTTGCATGTGTAGTTTAAATATTATTCCACATGGCTGTCATTTTAATGATTCGACATATACCAATACTAATATCGCAAAGGGAAAGTGTGTATTATAGATGCTAAGATAAGGTAGTTGGCATTATGTTATAAGTTTTTAAACATGCCATAAAAATGGCCCAGGCGCATTCAGTCTCATTGGATTTCAAAATTGATTTTATATTTATAAAAAACTTCATGTCATAATTTCAAGTAAGCGCAAGTCATATGAAGATGTAGTGATAAACTTAAAGGCTTTTATCTTCAGTCTAAAATCCACGTGGATAAGAAGATTAATTGTGAGTGAAGGTTAATGGAAACATGCAGTTGAAAGTTTCATTGATATTAAAAAATTAGCAGTTTTAGGCAAATGCTATTGTGAAACAATAATGAAGAAAACTAATAATAAATTTTGGATTGATGTTTTATCTGCTTTTGCCGCAGTCATTAACAGTAGTAAAATTGAATCTGTAGATACGTTTTTATTAAGTCCTATTTTTTACAATAACAGTATTTTAATTGACAGTAAGCCAGTATATTATAAAAATTGGTTTGATAAAAATATTTACCTAATAAATGACCTATTTAAAGATAATGGAGAACTATATTCCATTAGTGAATTCAAAGATATGTATGGTTTAAAAACAGATTTCTTACAATACAGTGGCTTAATATCAGTTATTAAATCCTTTCAAAAGAAGATATTGAAAACAACAGTTTCAAGTAAAATGCCACTTCCAAATATACCATCAAACATCACACCATTTATCCAAAACAGAAAAGGTTGCAAAATATTTTACAATATTCTAAATAAAAACAGCGATAAACCAACTTCAAAATTAAAATGGGAACTTTGTTATGACATAGAGGAAGAAACATGGACAGATATATATGCTTCACCATTCAAAAGTACAATGAGCACAACGTTGCAATGGTTTCAGATTAGAATAAATCACAGATTACTTCCAACTAATCTTTACTTACACAAAATAAAAATAAAAGATACCCCCTTATGTTATTCTTGTAACGAAGAAGAGACCATTACTCACATGCTATGGACCTGTCCCACAACACAAACTTTCCTTCAACAACTACAAAGAATACTTGTATCAAAACAAATAATACTGCCATTTACAGAAGAACTTTTTATATTCAACATTGGAAAATGCTTAACAAAGATTGAGTTGCAAATATTGCTAGAAATCAAATATTATATTTTTTGCTCAAAACGACAAAACACACCATTATCCATACAGGCACTTAAAAATATACTTAAATGCTCTCATAACACACATAAACATATTGCAATAAAAAACAAAAATATGGAACAATTTAATAAAGATTGGGAGATGCTAAAACAAATATTTAACTAGGTACATAATAGATCAAATTAAAACTACTCACCTTCACTGAACCAAGAACTGGCTTTTTTTTTCATTTTATACATCGATTAAATCAGAAAATTCAAGACATGGACCACACAGGCAGTTTTTAAAAGTATTACATTTCACTTCATTTTTTTTTTCTTTGGACTAAAAATAACTTCCCCATTGCAAATCTCATTATTTTATTACAAAGCAAACATACAGTAATTTTCAAATGTTCTATAATATGCTTGTATATATTTTGTAAGGTATGGCAAGGGATGGTCCTCCCCGACCCTTGTCTTACCATGTGACGGGGAGATTAAACGGGTCATCTTAAGATGGCTGAAAAGTAAAAAAAAAAAAAAAAAAAAAAAAAAAAGATGTAGTGTATAATTTATGCGTATAGCTAACAAGAAAGGTCATAGTATACAATCTATACTATGACGACGAGCGGCAATAAGAATTAAAATTGTAGAATATATTTGTTTTAATTCATTGCATTGGAATTACAGCATCATGTGTGGTTTGTTTGTGTAAAATTAATAGTTAGTTCTATTTGGTGTAGCAACGGCAGAGAACAAATGGAAAAGTTAAATAAAAATGAAATGTTTTTATTTGAAAATAAACATGGAATTTAAGCGCTTTGCTATAACCAAGAAAGCGCTATATTTATTCTTAAAAATCTGACTTTTGACTATAAATAATGTTTCAATGCACAGTTATATAAAAACACACTCTTAATATGTATGAATAAATTGCAATTTACATACGGTAATAATAGATGAATGACTATCAAATGTACATATTTTTAAGTTCATACTGTACAAAAACAACATTATTGATGTGGAAAAAATAAAAATTGTATGTACAGCTCAGTGTGTCGGGTACCTGCCAAGACTTGAATCTGGATTTCATTTCTCGAAAGAAAAGTGTTTTTCCTTACACTACAGAGATCGCCCAGGAATCACAAAAAGAGTGTACAAAACTAGGTAAAATTAATAAACATTTAGATTAAAACTTTTTCAAACTAAAACCTTCACTGAAAGTTATTGATACCCCTGCGAACGCATATCCTACGACTACATGTATATGCTCATTTCCACTTCTCACACAGTTTGGGGGAAATCCGTATAGAAAATAGCATACAAAATAAGTTTTCTGAGAAAAATGTCCAAGGGGCCAGAACTCACATCAACAAGACCTTGAAGCTCTACTGATAGGTTTTGATAACTAAGTAGTTTCAGAAGAGTAGTCGCTACAAGTTTTTACATATAACACTATGTAAAAAAGATGGCCGCTGGCAGCTATGTTTAATGTTGAATCAAAATAATTTTCAACAAGGACAAGCATCATGTCATGCTGATCATTTTAGAAAGAGTCGCATATCAATATCACTTACAGTGTTCAAGGAGTAGGTGCTACAAATTTGTTTTTCTAAAAATCTATTTTTAGCCATGTCGGCCATCTAGAATTTCCGGTCGACCTGAAATTTTGCTAGGATCAATTAGACATCAAGAGCAACATTTCTGTTAAATTTCATGAATATCCTTCATAAGTAGTTTCAGAGGAGAAGTTTTTACTATAAAACTCTATGTAAACAATGATGGCCGCTGGCAGCCATGTTTAATGACAATCAAAAATATATTCGACAAGGACAAACATCATGTTATGCTGATCATTTTAGAAAAAGTCCCATATTAATATCACTTATAGTTTTCAAGAAGTAAGTGCTACAAACCTGTTTTTTTTAAAATCTATTTTTAGACGTGGCGGCCATCTAGAATTTTGGTCGGCCTGAAATTTTGCTAGGATCAACGAGACATCAAGAGCAACATTCCTATGAAGTTTCATGAACATCCGTGAAGTAGTTTCAGAGGAGTAGTCGCTACATGTTTTTATAATATAACTCTATGTAAACAAAGATGGATTCTGGCTGCCATGTTTAACGTCGAATCAAAGCGATTTTTAACAAGGACCAACATCATGTCATGTTGATCATTTTAGAAAAAGTCCCATATAAATATCACTTATAGTTTTCAAGAAATAGTCGCTACCATCTTAATTTTTAAAAATCTATTTTTAGCTTTGGCAGCCATCTTTAATTTTACATCAACATGAATATTTGCTAGGATCAACTAGACATCATGGGCAACATTCCAGTAAAGTTTCATGAAAAACCATCCAGTAGTCTCAGAGAAATAGTCGCTACAAATAAAGTTTACGGACGGACAGACAGGCGGACGACGGACACCGCACTACAGCAAAACCACTGAACCACAACCCAGCTATGATATGGTATCTCCATATGATGCAGATTTTCTCAAACGGTTTGTTGAAACCTCATCAGGTGGTTATAGAGAAATAGCGCATGCAAGATTTTTGCTTAAACATATTTAAACGGCCATAGCTCGGTCAGAAATTATCAAACCAGAAAGGGGGAATGTTCATACTGATGCTTTTCAAAACTTTTGTGAAAATCCATCAATGGGTTATGGAGAAATAGCGTCTGATGTGTGTGAACATATTCAAAGGGAGATAATTCAGCCACAAATCATCGAGCCGGGTCGAGATGAATGTTATGCGTATCTCCACTTAATTCTGACATTTCTCACGAAGTTTGGCGAATCCATTAAAGCTACAGGGTCTCTATATCAATCGATTTCTTTTTTTGTGGGAGTGTCTTTATTTGTAACTTCATGTTCACCAGCTCATGTCGAAACGGTATTCAAACTACCATTTATTATGAGACAAAATAACTTAACATATCTGAACACAACTCGAAATGAATCCATACATATATAGTCCATCTTGTCGCACCTGTAAATTAACATTGCCTGGTGTACTTTATGTTATCAATATGAAACTAATATTCCGCCTCAAAACAACCATATCTGCACTTGTTATTTAGCGCTTGATGAGTTTGAGTGCGCGCTAGTTATTACGTAATGCCTATTTAGTGTTAATAATGCTGGAACATACCAATACATAGCGGCGGTTAAACGTGTGACCATCAAAACTTAGAAGCGCAACGGCTGTGGTTCAAATCCCGTTCAGGGTACTTTTTTTAATCGCATATATTCTGAAGACGTATATTTATCGACGTTACCTGTACGAAGGCTAAATAAAAATGTGATATTTTACGCATCGATTTCTGCCTTATATACCGACTACTATTCATGAGTTCTTTAACATAGGAGACATAGTGCGGACATGATTTTTGTGTGAAAATATTCAAAGGTCCATAACTCGTCAAAATCATTGAACCGTAACAAAATGATGTTACATGTATGCACATCTCTACTTCATAATTATGCTTCTTATAGTTTCTTGAAAATCCAGCATGGGATTATGCAGAATAGTGTGTCAAAAATAATTGAACTGGAACTAGACGATGTTATGCACATCTCCACTTCATGCTGTCTGATGTTTCTCATAGTTTTGGAAGTCTATCAAGGAGTTATGGAGAAATGGCGTGGACAAGATTTGTGTGTAAATATAATCAAAGGGACATAATTGCTTCAACAATCATTTGACCGGAACGTGTCACGTTTACCAAGTTTGAACATCTCCACTTCATACTGATGCTTCTTATCAAGTGCGTGAACTTCCATCAAGCGGTTATGGAGGAATAGCGCGAACAAGATTCTGAACAGTCCACCCTCCCGAACGATAGTCTAGATCATCTGTGATGCTTGTCTAGAACTGCTCGTCTGAATGTTTTTTTTACGCGGCAGCCATTTTACCGGTATCATTTCTGATATGCTGATACAGACGCACCTTCTATCGAAGATAAACAGAATAGGAGAGAGACACTGAATTAATAAACAAAGGAGACACTGAAATAATAAACAAAGACGGAACTTCATCATTATATCGGCGAACTAAATGTGGATGGTGAAAAATACCGTAATTAAAAAGGAATTACAGACACATTTTTCCAGTTAAAAAAAATCCTGCACAAAGTGCCAAGACGTTTATATTTACAACCAAGCGTCGAAGATGATCACGACTACCCGAACGACATAGTGACTCCGCCCTTCGTTTTCAGGGGTTTACATAATTATAATAACCCTCCATTCTTGTCGTTGGACTCAGTTCGAAAAGCATGGACTCCTTTCATAAACACTAATAAACACTTATTTATATACAGACGTTAAACTCATTTTTGCTAAGTATAAAAGGAGACATAAACATGTTAATATAAAGAAATATAAAAAGATCGGACAGGGAAAATAGCATTCAAGGAGGACAGTCAACCATAATGTCTATTGATGCCGCAGAGCTGTAGATAAGGATTGTAATATTAGGGATTTGTTACCCTTCATTTTTTAAATTTAAGTTTAAAGGGACAAAATAAAAGCATGATGTCTATTGATGCCCAGAGCTGTAGATAAGGATGTTACTATTAGTGTTTTTTTACCCTCCATTTTTTATATTTAGGTTAAAAGGGACAATATCTGCAACTTTAAGCTTATCAAACACAAGCTAATTACGTTACCAAGCACAATGCACCAACTATTATTGGATATTTACTAAATAAAACCAAGATTATTTGACGGAATGCAATAGTGGTACAAAAACAGAAGGACCGCATCGTGTGTTTAAACTCATAACCCGTACTAAAATTGCATTCGCGGGTAGTAATAGTTGGAACTTCGCAATAACCGAGCTCGCTCCCGTCTGAGCTAAACAGGCCAGATGTAGTACGCAAGACATACTACGTAGAAAACCTATTGCGCTAATGGATGTCACGTTATCATCACACACTGTAAATATTGTGGGTCCCAAATAATAAATGATACTTTTTTTTTCAAACTCATGAATGTATTACCACCGACTTATCTGGGTCTATGCTCATGTTTTCATGCATACATTTCATTTCATTTTTTCTTATCTGTATGTTACAGTTTACTCTTCATGTTTTTTTCTTCAATTGCTCAGAATTATTGTAAATTGTACAGTTTCAAATAAACTGTCAAGTTAGGTGTACACATACATTTATGTTTTGTTCCGTGTTTTTGTTTTTTTACTTTGCAACACTTTGATCATCAAAATTTAAACAACATTTAGCGAAAACAATTAACTTGTTTGTTTGCTCATTTATTTGAAATTGTATATATTACGCAGATACGCAGCTTATCTATAGCTGTGGTCATGTCACAGACACTTTTGAAGGTTCAATCTATTATGTAAGCCGTTTCTGAGATATAAGCTTTGATACAACATGTTAACCAACTTTTTTTATGCGACTGGAGGAATAATGTGTGTCAGTCCAAACACAAGTTAAACCTTCATAATGCATTTCAGCTGCATATATAATACACATAATATATACACTAAACTATGCCCAATAAAATAATCAATTATTGTTTGATCGAAAATCGACAACTCAAAACTGGCGTACTCTATGTATTTATGCAATGAAGACAAACTCAACAGTAATTTAATTACAACAAATTTGCCATGCTCCCAAACCTTGCAAAGCCGTCATATGCATCAACACACATAACATTAATAAGCATCTTGAAAAAGCTGAGAACGTTTGACGTCATACAGCGCAAGCTATTTGACGTAAGCAATGACAATTGTTTGTCACATAACTACTACAATCTCTACCCAGAATACACTCATTCCTCCTTTGACTCCGTCAACGTCAAAGGAAGTAGGGCGAACGGTTATGTCAAGTGATTATTCAAAAAAGTTATGACGATGTTTATAATAAATCCTTTTGCGTGATCTGCAAAGATAAAATATAGACCTATATTAAATAATTTCAATTTTTATTTCTATGAGTTAATTTTTTTTAGTAATTTTCTGCTATCGAGCTTCGGTTTGAAATGTTTACATATGCTTTTCGATTGAGGAGACCTAAGTACGTATTATTTTTGTAGTAAAATAGTCCCGATTAAAACTAAATTGTTTTCATGCATTATTTCAACTCTTGCAACATCTAATTTGCAGATATTCTGAAAAGTATATTTACACAAGAAATAAATAAGTTTCAGGCAATCATATTCACAGGTTTTACCAAAATCTTGTAATTTAGTAGTTAGCAGAGATATATGTGAGTGCAAGGAACGATAACTCTGCGTGGAGATTGGTAACTACTAGTGTATTTAGATATACTGTACTGCGCAGCAATTTACATACGGGTGCGCCCAATGGAACAGCCACATAGCAGCCTGATTACCTTGACCTCCGAGGTTATATAGTGCCCCCACAATAGCGTCAACAATGGGGTTATTGTCGTGTTAGAATCGAAATAATAAAAACGTAGGTCCTACCTGTATTTTATCGGTAAATAAAATACAATCAGTCGTTCTGATGCGAGTAATTAAATCACTCGTGCTAACGAAGTCGTGATTTAATTACTACGCATCCGAACTCCTAACTGTATTTTATTCGCCGATAAAATACAGGTACGTATTTATTATTTCTTTAATAAGTTATCATTGTTTATCATTTTATGTAGTCTAGATCATCTGCGACGCTTGTTTGTTTACAATAAAGCGTCGAAGGTGATTACATTTTATGTAGGACAATCCCTAAAAACACAAACCACCATTCATAAAGGTTAGAAAGACATGAACGGATATGTCAAATATGTAACACTAAAGATATAGAGGACGAGTTCCATTTTGCGTTAATATGTCTTGTTTATAATACAATCAGAAGTAAATATATAAAACGATATTATAGCCATAGGCCTAGTATGTTTAAATTCATTGCTCTCCTTCAGTCAATATACAAAAAAGGTGTTATCAATTTTAGCAAATACATCTCAGAAGCTTTCTCTTTAAGACGTACTATGATAAATAACTTATAATCTCGTTCATCCTCACTATAATACAATTGTTCTATTGTACCGTATTAGATATTAAATTTTGATTCGTATATATATATATTTTTTTTTTTCTCCATGATATATCTCATTTTTTCTCTTTTTTTCATATTAATTCATAAATTAATGAACCTGTACTAATCTTGTAATTGTGGTCAATTTATATTTGTAAAATGTATGTTTATATGATAAACAACTATGTAATAGTTTAAGTCAATAAAATTTCTTCTTCTTCTTCTTCTTCTTCTTTATCGCATAAACTGAAAATGTGTGCTAACTTTATTGAAGTTTACAGTTGAGAGTATAAATTTTCTGCACATATTCTACTTACAATGCATTGTTTAGGTCTAACTGCACAACATCAACAGCACTCTCACTGTACAAATGAACCAAAATAGAGGAATGGCCGCATTCAAACGGAAACGGAATGCTATGACGTCAGGCTCTTCCAGTAATACTTTACTTTCATGAAACGCCTCCCGACGTTTTGAACAGTGAGGTCTAAATCAGGTTTATGCACATTATAAAAAACTCATACATTTATATAAACTTTCCTTGACATTTTATTAGCACAAAACGTATTTCATATCGCAAATATTAAACTTCGGGTCATAGCTCTGTAGCAGAGCATTACAAATTAAAATCCTGACAAAGTGCGAAAGGCTCCTTACATGTAAATGCATTGCTGCACGGTTAGTCCAGGTTCACTTAACACTAGAAGTCAAGTCGACAAACGTGTCAGCCTTTAACGTACGTAATTATTCAAAGGGTATCCACTCTGTGGCAGAGCATTGCAAATGAAAATCCAGACAATTCATAATAATGCATTGCTGAACATTTTAAGAGTTGACAAGAGACGGACGAACGGATGGACAAGGTGGCAACTATATACATGTAACTCGATGTATTCAGTAAAACTGATAAAAAGATAAACAAAAAGCATTAGACAATGACAAGTTGGATACTTTTAATGAATATGGGGACATGCTCTTTCCACATTTATAAGTGTCTACTACAGTGGATACTTTTAATGAATATGGAGACATGCTCTTTCCACATTTATAAGTGTCTACTACAGCTGTATAAGTACATACATGTTTGGATATACAATTTTTCTCTGTCTGCCTTTCTTTCAGGTGTTCTGTTTTTTGAACAAAATCAAACATAATTCAGAGCTCTTACCGACACGTGCGTACTATCAATTACAACACTACTGATTAAGAAATACATCGTCGTTTACATTGAATGCTACATTTCCTGTTCGACTTGTACACCAACGTTCTTACTACAATATATAGCAGTTCACAAGTTAAGCATCTGCCTTCTTAGTACAATATATAGCGTTTTGCAATTATTCAAAGGGTCAAAACTCGAGCAGAACTGAAAATAAAAATCCTGACAATGCGTGGAAGTAACCTTCGTAGTAATACATTCAGTTTGATTCATTGCTGCAAGTTTAGTCCCGGTCCGCATGAAACCAGGAGAAGTTGAGTATCCTTTAATCTTATTAATAAATGGACCATAACTCTGTGGCAGAGCAATGCAAATAAAATGTCCTGACAGTTTACCTACGTAACCTTCATAGTGATGGATTGCTGCAAGTTTGGTCCAAACCCACTGAAAACTGTTGGAGTTAAGCGAACAAAAGACGGATTGATGGACACACGGACAGACGGACATGGCGGCAACTATATGCTCCCCCGGCAATTTCGGGAAGCATGACCAGGTTATAAATACAAATTGGTTTGTTCATGTAAAACAGATATAAAAGACGAAAAGGAAATCCATAATTCAAGCATTGAAACAAACAATGTTTGTATGGTGTTTTACATCATTTTCAACACATGTAAGGTTATATATGACGGTCGATTTTTTTGTGGTGGAGGCAGACCGCCCACTTTTCATGAGCAGAACCAGTACTGTACACCTCCCGCCATCCGTAAGAATCTACACTTCCTCACTTACAAGTCGAGCTCCCAGTGGGAGACGAACCCGCATCGGTGAGAGGCGAGAAAGTTTACAACGCAACGTCGTTAACCCCGCGTCCACGGAGACGCCTGAAACAAACACAACTGGTGAACAAAGATCACTAAACAATTATACACTGGATACATTTTTAATGAATATGGTGACATGTTTCTTCCACATGTATAAGTGTATATTACATCTAAAGAAGTACACATATAGACTTCTACATGCATTTCTTGATCTTCCATTTCTCTATTTGCCTTTATTTCAGTTGTTCAGTTTTTCGAAGAAAATCATAACGTACCAAACGCATACTCTATCGATACCTGCTAATTACAACAATACTAGGGGCTCAATCTCAGTTATGTATGTTCTAAAAATAAATTGAAACGGTCAATGATTTCTGAGAACCAGTTCATTACATACATATATATACGGTTAATGAAAACGCACCACAAAACAAATCCTTTTAACATTTATAATTTGAGGCATTTTGGACAAAATATGATACAATCCATATAAAGAGTCGACATTTAACATTGTTTTACATGCATATCTGGATTAAGTGCATTCCACATTGGTGTTATAAAATGCACGTGCATTTTCGGGTTTCCTGATTAAGCACAAAGAATATTCAAAAATATTCATTGCATAATATGGTCAGAAGTCAAACACGTTTTCTTTTCATGATTATCTATAGTAAATAATGTTAAATGACAAGGTAAATAACTGCGTAACTGCTTGTCAAAAAAGCCTACCAATAAACGGGTTAATATCAAGATTCAATTCTTAAAAATAGAAAATATTTTATCATGTATTATATCACTACTATGAGCTTAGATGTAAACACTTATTGCACGAGATCCACACCTTTTATAGCAGAAAACTAACATGCTATTTGAGTATAGGCTAATTAAAATGTATACAACATAATCAGGTGATTGCGATAGTTCTGTTCAAACAAAGGAAATTCTAAATGAAACAAGCAAATTAAATTAAGGATGTTGGCTGGGCAAGTTTTAACATTTGCAAGTCTAAGAATTTTATTTTTTAAATCATAGTTTTATTTGAAAACATAATTGTTTCATATTTTTGCATTCTAGTAGATATCGATATAATGTAGGATTTCAGATGGAACCTATCACAATTTAAGCAAACACATTTTTAAATATATTTTTCCGTCATTTGTGATAATTTTTAGTTATAAACAAAATAGGGGGTATGGGTAGATCTGAGTAGAATTTATCCTTATCCTATAGAAAAAAATACATTTATAGAAGTAGATACTGAGCTAATTTTTTATTAGATCTCCATGTCAAAATTGTTTGTACTGTATTTTACATTGAAAATGTCAAAATAACTCCGAAATGTGTGTAATTTAAAGAATTTTTAATAAAAAATCATTAGAAGCCCGATGACCTATATATTTGTTTTTACTTGTTTTGAAAGAAATGTAATAGCACCTAGTCATATACAAGTTTTATAAAAAGTGGAGCATTAGAACTTACTTTTTTTTATCTTGTGTTATCATTTTAGCAAAACAATAAATTGGTTGGGTACGGTCCATATACGGTCCATCTATGTTTGCCTTTTAAAGTAAAACGACGAATGTTTGTGCATGTATTGAAAGATATGTAAATATTAAGCGTTGTGTTTCAATAAATATAATTGAAAATGTTCAATGACTATTTTCCCACTTTTTAGTGAAATATTGGAGTTAGAAACATGTGTCTTCTTTAAAGACGTCTAGTGACCTACCCTTTTTTGATAGTTTTGTATCTAAATGATACCAAAGAAGCTTTAAATATCAATTAAAAAAATCTCATCACTGTTTCCTTTAACCAGCCAACCTCCTTAAGGCAAATGCACTATAGAGAAACAATTACACCTTTACTAAAGCAAATCATTCATAATATTATGTCATTTAATATTCACTTTCGAAACAAATATTTTAAATGACTTTTACTCCAGTAAGTAAAGTATGTCAAAGGCTATATTATGCCTATAAAAAAACATTAAAAACAAGAAATATAGTTAAACAAGAGGGTCAAAGTGTCCCTTAATCGCTCACCATATGATCTTTGTAAAGATGAACAAATAAGCTTATAATCAAGTAACAGAATTATATCGCGCAGTCAATGGCATGCCATTGCAAATTCCCAAGCCAGCCATAACTTGTTCAGACACAGTAAATGTATAACGGTTTCCAAGTTATGACCCAAGGGTTTTATCCCCAGGAGTGGGGATGGACCTCGGGATCAATACTGGTTTGATAGTTGTATCCGTCTGTTCATGCCCAGTAATTGTATATATTGGTTATAGTGTGGGGATCACAACGGTTTCCAAGTCATGATACAGGGCTGTTTCCTTTCCCCCAAAGAGTCGGGACGAAACCCACACCGGGGCCGATAGTGGTATCCGTCTGTTCATGCTCAGTACGTGCATGCTCAGTACGTGTAGATATGGTTACTGGGTGCGGATCTCAACTGTTTCCAAGTTATGACACAGGGGATATTTCCACAGGGTTGGGGACGGATCACTGCGCTGATGCTGGTTGGATGGTTGTATCCGTCTGTTCATACCCAGTAAGTATATATGGTTACAGGGTGGGAATCTCAACGATTTCCATGTTATGACCTAGACCTTCTTTCCAAATATAAAAGTAAATTAAGGACTATTCTGCGACAAGGACTATCACAACCTGACTTCTATGGTGATGTGATTTATAAACTTCGTAAGATCCTTGGTCATGATCACTTTCATGAATACTATCTTTGTTAAACTTGTTAAAAAGTTTATCAAAAGAGGTTATGACCCTATCATTTTGCAACGTACTGCATGCTTGGTGGTGGACCCTTTTATAGTTCGCCACTATGTTTTCCTCTTTAATTGTACAATGACCGGACAGGTTGTGGACCCTATGATGATGCCTACCTAAGCCCATTGGGACGGTGGCGTTTGATGTTTGTCTATGATCTTTCCTGTCGTGCCCTTAATGGTTTATTCTCTTGTTGCTCTGGCTTCTGCCAAGTCACTGAGTACCTTCATTGTGGCTTTCTAGGCTATTGTTGTTGTTTTTTCTATTATATTTACACGAGCATATTTGTGTTTTACTTATATTGCCTATTGATGCTGCCTCGTTGGTTAGAGATTAGATAATGGCGGGGATCTCTTTATTTACACTGTCCTGTTTTAATGGGATGACAGTAGGGTAAGTGTGAGGTTTGGTGCACCCTAGAACCGGTTTAATCCCCCCCCCCCCCCCCCAACCCAGTGGCCTTTGTTGCCACTGACCGTTCGAAGGTGGTAGCCCTATTGTCAACCCTTTTGTGTTTATGATGTCGTTTGCATTTTTTATTACTTTTGCCTCCTCGTTTGTCTGTTTGCGTGTTTGTTTTTGTGTTTTCTGGTTGGCTGTCGTCCTTGAATGCTGCTTTCCCTGTCCGATGTTTTTGTCTTTCCTTATGTATAACTGTGGTTCCAGAAAAGAAAAATAATTATTTTAAGGTTTCCCCTATATAAGTATATGTAAAACATGTGGCCCCTGGGGTGGGGTTCAAATTTGACACCATGGTCTTGATTTGAACACACTTGATAAAGGATCATTACCTTATGGTACGTGATATTGTAGTTTCAGCGAAGAAGATTTTTTTAACGATTTTCTTTTACAAATATGTAAAAGTGTGACCCCTGGGGCGGGGTCAGATTTGACCCCAGGGTCACAATTTGAACAACCTTGGTAGAAGACTATAAGGTTTATGCGGTATGCAATATATGAAAGCTCTATACCTTGTGGTTTCAGAGAAAAATATTTTTCAAGTTGTTTTCTATGTAAGTCTGTAAAACATGTGATCCCTGGGGCGGTGTCAAATTTGACCCCAGTTGAACAAACTTGGTAGAGGACCATAAGCTTATGGTAAATGCAAGATATTAAACTTTTGGTTCTTGTAGTTCCAGAGAAGAAGCTTTTTTAAAGTGTTTTCCCTTTATAAGTCTAAGTAAAACTGTGACCCCCGGGTCGGGGCTGGATTGCACCCCAGGTTCATCATTTGAACAAACTTGGTAGATAACAATAAGTTTATAGTAAATGCAAACTATTGGTTTAAACAGTATTTATTCAAGAAATGTAATGAACAATGTTTCAATGGTACATGAACAGGATTTGAAAACAAGCTTTCGATGAAAACTTATGTAAATTCATCTCCTTAATATTCGTATTAGTGCATAAGATACGGCTGACATTTTATGTGTTATAAATATTAGCATATGATGTAAAATAGCATTTGATGGAATTTAACAATTAGAAATAGTGATTCTAAAACAGATAGTACACGACAGACCAGGTCCTGTCATATTATTATGTTGTCCATTATTGTGTAGCTGATTAGTAATACGTTTGGACCTGACCGATCGATAAGTAACATGAAAAAAAGAAAACAAGCAAAATGTACAAAAAGAATAATTTCACCAGTCACATCAGTCCCCCCAGGAATAGGCTCGACACGTTGCTATCTAGTTTGTAAACCGTTTCGTTGCTAATATGTACGACTGGACTTTTTTGAAAACGTGGGCATTATAATGGTCCGAAAGGTTATTTGACCCAAACAGTAAATTCTGTTGAGATAAAACACAAGGTAAGTGTGTAAAGAAAGTTCGTCTTTGATCAATATATCTCGGACAAATTAGTAAAATGTAAATGCAAACTATTAAACCTCTGGATCTTCTAGTTTCTTTTAATCTTTTAAGTTTTCCCCTATATCAGTAAGTGTAAAACATGATCACTTTCATACTATCTTTGTTAAACTTGTTAAAAGGTTTATCAAAAGAGGTTATGACCCTATCATTTTGCAACGCACTGCATGCTTGGTGATGGACTCATTTACAGTTCGCCACTATGCTTTCCTCTTTAATTGTGCGATGAACGGACAGGCTGTGGACCCTATGATGATGTCTATCTAAAGCCCAAAAGGACGATTATACCCAGGAAGACATCGTGAGTGATTCAAATAAGTTCATAGAGCGTTCGTTACAATCGATGAAAAATAAATAAGTTTAAACTAAATTCGGATTATAAACAAAACGATATGATCATTTGAAGGTTTTTTTCAAACCGATATGGAAGCTTTTTGAGAACTATGCATCATAGTTATGAACTACCAAATATGGAATATTTATAACTATGTTAATTTACTGATTTATTGGTAGAAAATAACAGCAAATACATGAAGTAATGTATAAGTACTAATGCATTATGACTAGTAAATGATTTTCCATTCATTTGCAGTGATTTTCTTTGCTTTAAATGATTATATCAACACGGTGTGTGCATGGTAATTTAGAACTATAACGTAATTGTTCTCAAAATGCCAGCTTCCTTATCCGTTTTAAAATAACCTTTAACTAGTCGTATCTTCTTCGTTTGTCAACCGATTTTGATAATTTGTTCACCTAAATCCAAGATTTTCAGAATTCTACTTTGGTGGTTCGTATACGTTTCATATATAACACACTAAATCGAATGAGCAAATCAAATTGTCAATGAACAGGAAAATATACCACATAAAGAGTGGTGAAGACGAGACCACCAACATGGATGGATCAGAAGGAAATACGGCCTTCTGGTCAGCTTAAATTTTATTTATTTATACATAACCTCCATTGTAGGTAAAGTGCGAATCGATTTTGAGTTTGTAGATACCAAAACGCTAGTTTGTAGACAGGAATATGATGGTTTGTAGATATGGAAACCCATATTTGGCAAATAATCGTCATTTTACAAAGTTATTCTCCATGACACCGAGCACTACAAGCCTGTGTGTTACATTTACACAATGCACGAGACTTTCAAGTGACCACTTAGAGTTTATGACGTGGAAATCGGAATTTGATGTTATCAGGCGGGTTATACGGTAAGAACTTGTATATATTTACTTTACTGCCTTATATTTCATCAAAATACATTTGTCAGACCAGTTCAGTTGTATTTCAATATATTTCTTATAGATGTTGGCTTCAAAACTAATTTCAAAGCCATATTTTGTCTGATTTGGTTTGTAGATGTTAACATTTATCGAAGCGAGTGTTTTTTGACGTTAAGCATTAGTTGTTCGATGTAGAGGCGCCGGTTTGTTTTAGCTTAGCGCATTTTCTTATATGGCAAATATTGACATTTAACTCACATGTTCCTTATGTTCAAAGTCACAGTCGGTAAAAATAACTTTTTTTATTCGTTTTATAACATCTTAACGAAAATTGTCGGGGGATATAATGTGTCAACCATTTGCCCATTACTCCGTCCATGTCCTGTCTGGTGATTAATTTAAGTTCAACCATTTGCCCTACAAACTTCATATTTCATGGACATATTTAAACTAAAACAATAAACGGTCACCTCTATATTAATTGTTTAAAACAGTGTTTATTAAAGTTCTGTGCTCATGGTTGTTCATGGACATGTCCATGTTTATTTACGAGACACATTTAAATAAGACTACACACTTATCTTCAGTAGTACATTTATAGAAATTCGGAGAAACTTATCTGATCAAATTTTTGTTTTAAAATTAGTTGATGCAATAAAACAAATGTGTGCTTCATAAGCAAGCTATAATTTCATTCATTATAATATATACATGTATATACTATGGCAACATACACAAATAAATAATTATGTTGGGCCTTATTGTATGTGAGTTTTTCAATTTTCCCTCAATATTTTCAGATATGAATTTCCATGCTTTGAACGGGTCCGAGGGCTGGCGTGGCGCAGTCGGTAGCGCGGCGGATTTGTAACCGGAGGCCCCAGGTTCAATCCTCCGTGGTGCCACTGAGTTCCGTCGGTGTG
>JAWPHD010018038.1:0-41732 GCA_037043455.1 Cyrtodaria siliqua
ACAATGTCCTAAAAAAATGAAAAACTGAGAAACAATGCTTTTGCTTTAATGGACCTGGTGAGCAAGGAACCCCTGATAAGTGCAGGTAACAGAAGCAACAGACTTGTTCAAAAGGACACCAACTTTTAGTTATAACAGAAAGCAACAGACTGTTCCAAAGACACCAACTTTAGTTAATTCACAGCATCCCTTAGATCGTAATTCACTTAGTGGACAGCAAAAAAACATAAAAAATTATTAGAGAGGCCCTCCCAAGGGTTTGGGATCTAGGGAGCATAGCTAATTAAATTTAGGGAGCATTGGCAATAAGTGGACACGATCCATTGATCAAAGACCTCATTTTAGGGATTAGTGATAACAATGTCCTAAAAAAAATGAAAAACTGAGAACAATGTGCTTGCTTTAATGCTGGGTACAAGGAACCCCTGGGAGGTCTCATTAGACACTATTTTGACCTGAAATTGTGGGCATTATCTATGCATATCCAACGTAAGATAAGTATCCATCTACTAGTATACTTCCACTCATAGATCTCAAACTTAAACATAAGTGTGTATGTTCACACCCCTGGCCCCCGCACTACCCCAAATGACAATGACCTTCAAGTACTGATAGATTTTTGACCTCAGATCAGTCCCTGAGGAGCATTTATTTACTGAATTTAAAACTGAAAAACAAAAAACCTTGGATCAGTAAGGCTAAAAAACCTAAATGTCTCTTTTTGAGAAAAATAATTGTGGGAAATGCACGACTGTGATCCCAATTTAGAATTTCATCCTCAAATAATTGCTGAATATTCCTTCAACCCTCAAACTATCAAACCTTAACAGTGTTACAACTTACCTGTTGGGTGGTAGTAATTCATCCCACGGGTCTGAACTAGCAAAATATAATGGCATTTATAGCAGGGGTATTGACCTTGTCACTTTATAGTTGCCTTTTAATACTCAATCTACAGTACAACCGTATGTGTTATCTGTAACATATTATTGTCAATATAATTCCCATCTCAAAACAGTCGAAATGAAATGCGGGTTTATACATCTTGTTAACCCATGAACAAACCTATTGGGACAGGGACCCAAGACATCGCCCCGCTAGGGCATGAACCCACCAGAGACAGAGGTCTGCAGCTCTAAAGCACAAGATCTTGACTAAGCTACCAAGACTGCTGTCTCAAAAACAAATACATGTAACATATGGAAACATACAGATCCCGGATTAATTTATAGCAAAAGAGTCGTCATGTAGATGTAGATGTGTTTGAAAGCACGGTGTCTTCTGGCGACTGGGAAATGGATTTAACCAAAAATTAGACGTTAATGACAATTAACAAACTATTGCAAAAAATATGTCAAGGTCATATTATATTGACCTACTTTTGGGAGGAAAATACTGCAGTCATGTAGATGTAACATGTGAAATTTGAAAGCTCTATGTCTTCAGGTTGCTGAGAAAGGGCACAAGAGGGCCTGTATCACTCTACTGGCTGTACACATTTGTGGAATTTAAGCGAAAAATAAAGCTTCCATTCTCTAAACAAGAGGCCATTGCAAATACCCATGCCTGCCTTAAAGTGTCAGGCCCAGTAAGTGTATATATGGTTATAGGGTGGAAGTCTAAACAGTTTCAAGTTATGATCAAGGGGTTAAGTTCCCAGAGTAGATGCTGACTGAATGGGTTTATCTGTCTGTTCGTGTCCATTAAGTGTATTTAGGGTGGAGATCTCAATGGTTTCCAAGTTATGACCCAGGGGCTATGTCCCAGGGGTTGGACAGACCAAGGGGCCAATGCTGGTTGGATAGTTGTATCCATCTGTTCATGCTCAGTAAGTGTATAACTGTGGTTCTAGAGAAGAAATCATTTAGTTTTTTTCCAAACGTAAGTCTGTAAAACATGTGATCCTGGGTTGGGGCCAAATTTGACCCCATGGTCTCCATTTGAAAAAAACTCAATAGAGGACAATGAGTTTAAGGCACATGCAAAATAATAAACCTCCAGCTCATGTAGGTTTAGACAAGAAGATTTTAAAGATTTTCTTTATACTAGTATGCATAACTGTGACCCTCAGGGCGGGGCCAGATTTGACCCCAGGGTCATCATCTGATAAACAAACTTGTTAGAGGATCATAAGCTTATGCTGCACGCAATATATGAAACCTCCATACATTGTGCTTTCAGAGAAGTTTTTCTGTAAAACATGTGAACCCTGGGGTGGGGCCAAATCCTAAATAAGTCTATGTAAACATTGGTAGAGGACTATAATTTCATGGTAAATGCAAAATATTAAACCTATGGCTCTTGTATTTTAGAGATTTTTGAAAATATTCCTGTATAACTCTATGTAAAACTGTCAAGTTTTTCCCTATATAAATCTATGTAGACTAAAACGTGCAAAATCTCCATACAATCTTTGGACCTCGGGGCACAGACGTTTTTTATTTTATGGAGACAAAAAAAACACAAACTTGATAGTTTGGTAACTAGCGATCAATTCTAACATTTTTTTGTCAAAATCTATCTTTCCGTTCTGGAGAATATTTTTAAGGTTTTGGCTATTTTTAGCAATAGCAACCATCTTGATAAAAAAAAAACTTCTGTAACATCCCAGCTCACCAGGAGTATCTATGGTAAATTAAATAGAGCTAAGAAGGATTAAAACTTTGGGTGAACAGACAAGGGTAACACTACATTTCAGCTCCACTTTTGTGGTGGGGCATAACAATCTGGACCAACATATAAAATGCTTATGAATCTATCATCTACAGTGTTGTTAATGATGCAGTAGCAGCGATCAGTTACCAAATAATAATAAACGCTAATAATTAAATATAAGCCTACTCCCTAATTATAATTTTTTGGTTAAAATTTGAGTTTAAATTTCACCTGGCATTTTACAATGCACATCTCCTTATTTAACCAAATAATCTGGATTAAGTGTTGTAATATCAATTATGAATTATGCAGCATACCTGTGATAAAACTATAGGCCAAGGGTGAGCAAATAAATATACCTAAGTGTGGGGTTACAAAGGGATGACAATACTTACTTTTAAAGTTAACTGTAACACATTCCACATAAAGTTAATGTTTTAAACAAGCTTTCAATCCTTACAACTGAATGCGATTCAACAATTCAGCGATTCAACATTCAACGATTTGTGCATTTAATTACTTAAATATTGTTATTAGTATTACGTACAATACTTTAATTGGGTCCAATCCACAAAATGTTACAGATGAATGGCCACCCATTTTGTAGTATTATCACGTAACAAATTTAACTCTTAAACGACATATGAACATTTCTTGATAGTCCGCTGCTAAGATGTATGTAAAAAAATATAATTTGCATGACGTAGATACTACTTTTACCACTGAGTGACTGCACGAGGAAATGAGGTAAATCTGAATTGTATAGCTGCACAACTTTTGCCAGATAATTGATAAATACATTGACCTGTGGATTAATTTACCTGTTCAAAGTTTTCTACGTCATCAAATAAAATTGAATTCTCGCTTTTCACAGATATTGCAATGTGTGACTTGTAAATATCTATTGTTGTGTATCGATGGCGATTTAAACAAACATAAACATGTTGATGACACGAAACATGGCCGGAGAACTTTATGTCACGCATAAGGTGCCTAGGTAACATCAAAATTTAATTGTTGTAATAAACCAATTAATTCACAAATCATGCCCTGCACTATTTCTTTTGTATTGATTTATAAAGGTTGTATTTATGTGTTAGTATACAATATGTAGTAAATCTTGTATTTTGCCTACCTCTTCGCCTGCTAGGATGTGCTGGAGGTCGTCCCACGGCAGATCCTGTCTTCGCTGCTGCATCTGCCAATGTCAATCTTACAATCAATGTCTGTCTATTCATTCATACATAGGCTATTCTGCCATAATAAGCATACACATGTATTGTCATATGAGAATCAGAATCATCTGCAATGTTCTGCCTTTAAAGCAGATATGAAAATCAGAATCATCTGCAATGTTCTGCCTTTAAAGCAGATATGAAAATCAGAATCATCTGCAATGTTCTGCCTTTAAAGCAGACACAGTTAAAGGCACTCATCTGCTGAATAATGGAAAAAACGCAAAGCAAAATTGTTTATCCAAACACTATCCAGGTGTTCCGGTCATAAAATAATCTATATGTGCTGATTAAAAGTATAGATTTATTCACGGGTACTTAAAATACATGAGATTGAAAATGCGTAATATGAATTATGCATTGGTAACTCAATTCCATGTTCCAGTTTTGGGATTTGCCTTTGCTGATTAAAGCTGTCTATTTTGTGTCTATAGACTTCGGATTTTCAAAATATGTTATATATATAATTCGTTGTAGTAGGTTTAGAAACGATATACATCTCGCGTGAACTTCAATTAATAACATTTATTATCGAAGGTGTGATAATCTCCACTGGACACAATATGTTGTTATTTGGCTCATGAAAAAGTGGTATTCTCAGCTCGTTAGCAGTTGCTTAATGATCGTAGTTATAGTATTTGGGAAGAAAATATGTTGACATATGGCCGGGTTGACTGCTGAACGCGCTTAATAATAACGTAAAGAAATTAAAAAGTTGTCTCTTAGGAAAATTGATCACTAAATGCACATGCTCGCATTTATAAAGTTGACTGTATATACCGCATAGCATTTACAAGCTCCGTTTACTTTCAATGTAACAGAAAATGCAATATTCGCCCATATTGACGTGTAGTCAAGTCACATTGGGTGTGTAATATTTACTCGTTCGTGATTGGTGCACTTTTCTGTTCATGTCAAAGAAAGTATGTCACGGGATGTAAACAATGTCGATTTCATTGTTCCCATTATGTAATGACAATATGTTTGTTTCAAATAAATGTTTTGGTGAAAAGTAAATGTTACAACCTATTTTAAAAATGTGTATGCAATAAAAAGGTTATTAGATTTTTATATTGGGATATATGCACTCTTCTTTTGCGTGTAAATATTGCACTCCTAAAGTCACGCAAAATTAATACGCAAAAGAACTTGTGCATATATCCCAATACAAATCTAATGTGCATATATCCCAATACAAATCTAATAACCTATAAATATGGTAGAATTTTACACAAACATAGTCCACAGAGTTATCGTACATTACCATAAACTTTAGTTCTAAACAACACACTACTTCGTTGATTTGATATCACAATGTGTACACCTACTTAAACTGTTCAACTAACCAGGTCTGTTATTGAAGAACCCCTCGAACACAACAAAGTTGTTGACCTGCGGCACCTCTGCACGAAGATGGAAATGCTTGTCGAGGAACTGACTGAACTTGTATGATGGTTTATCTATGGCAAGATGTTGTGGCTTCACTCCCTGATCCTATAATGGAACAAAAATAATGAAATGGATCCAAATGAATAACTGAAACCACATGATTAAGTTGTTACACTGTAAGTTATATGCTTGTTACATTGTTAATAATATTCTTGTCACAACGTGTATAATTTGTGTTATTCTAAAAATAAAATATGCTTGTAACAAAGTATGTATGGTGTTTTATGTCATTGTCAACACAAGTAAGTTTATATATGACGGTCGATTTTTTTTGTGGTGGAGGCAAACCACCCACTTTTCCTGGGTAAAACCAGCACTGTACACCTCCCGCCATCCGTAAGAATCGACACTTCCTCACTTACAAGTCGAGCTCCCAGTGGGATTCGAATCCACAGCGATGGGGAGGCAACATCGTTAACCATTCGGCCACAGAGACGCTCACTTGTAACAAAGTAACTACTATGTTGGTTTCACTTTTACAAGTATCATTGGAACAAAGTAACTACTATGTTGGTTTCACTTTTACAAGTATGATTGGAACAAAGTAACTACTATGTTGGTTTCACTTTTAATAGTATGTTTGTTACCAAGTAAGTACTAAGTTGGTTTCAGTGTAAATAATAATGTTTGCTAGACTTAAATAACATGTTTTGCATTTCATCCGTATGTAGCAAAGTTTAAAATGTTTATAAATAAATTTGTCATTCTACTAAAGATTATCGCATATTACATGATTGTACGATTCAACCATCTTGCTTGGAGTCCCAGGTCACTTACTGATTGTATTTATTTGATTTGATTTATTTAAGTGATATATTACACATTATAAAAAGATATTTCAGTTTGGGTTTATATAAATAGATTTTAGGGAAAATCATTATTAAAAAGCTAAAATGCACATAAAGTACTTTTGGCTGTGACACTTATTTTATTTCATCGAGAAGTGAGAAATTTTTATATTTTCACGAATGCGAAGCATGAGTAAAAATATAAATGTTTTATAACAGCGAGATGAAATAAAATGTTATTCAAGACAAAACAACAAATTTTCTTTTTATTTTATGATTTTACAAACAATTTCAGTAACTAAACCGTTTTACACAACTGGCTACGTGCCCTGTTCACGATGACGTAACGAAACGTTACATGACGTCACTTTTTTGAAACCGTGTCATAGAAAGAAAGTAATTAAATAAACAGTGGATTTAACAGTATAACAGTTGGAATATCTGTTAGATTTGTTACTGTGCATTTGTGTTGGTTGTACATTAAAAAAGTAGACCCGGCAGCTACTGTGGAAATAAAACTCTATATTCCACAGTGTGAAATAACACTTTTATTTCACTGATAAAATACAGTATTTCATTGCTTATCATAAAATAAATAGAGAATAATTAACAGCATAAATATGATACTGAATTTATGTCACGAGGGAAAAAAGTGGTAATTTGGTTGAAAAAACTCGTACTTCGAACTCGTTTTTTTCTACACTTTTTTCCTCGAGTGACATTAATTCAGTATCAAATTTATGCTGTTGATTATACAGTTTATTATATAACTTTACGTAGAAGAAGAAATTAAAAAATATTTTAACTTCAAACCAGTGTGTTTTTTAACAAATATGTTAAGTAAGTAGTTCCGGCAAAGTTATATTATCACTAGTGATGATATAAAAAAGTTATATCGTCACTTTTTTTGTGTGATACTAAAATTACGTCATTCATAGTTCAATGTAAATTTATGACAGTTATGTAATAAATAACTATATTCTGATTACTTTACCTGTAACATAAAATCAAACAGTTTCCGGCCACACCCCATTCTCTGTCTGGATTCGTGCACGTAGAAGTCCAGCACGCACAGTGGTTCTATCTCTTGCACATTACCATGGTGATTGTACACAAACAGCTTCTTACGGCCTGTCTTTAGTATACCCACAGCACCTCCTTGACCCCTAAAGATAACAAATAGATAATGAGTTATGTCGAAGTGAATATTGTTAAAGAGTTATTTCTATAACCTATATATATGGTATTTTAACTTTAAATACTAAAACTAGCATTTTAAAACCTTAAATATTTATATATTAGTATTTACCTCAGTATTTGATTCAGCTAAGTGGATCAAATATGACATACATCTTGTGTAAAATTTAAATCATTTAGACTTTATGGAAATCTGTTATTTTGAAATTAAATAAAGTGTTAATTTTTTTTTTTAAATATAGCCTTTATCGGGTTTAGAACAATTTTGGGTAAAAATATAGCAAGATTCCCTGTGTCCCAACACCTATGCATTTTCAGGTTAAGCAAACAAAAGGATTATGCACGATATTAGAATACAATAATTCTTTATTCATTCAGTTGACAGCAGCCATACTGTGATCATTAAATCCACTCACCCACTGAGTGATGCATCCTTAATAATACTGTATGTGATCTGACAGCTGCAGTACCACAGCATAATCATCAAATACACGCACCCACTGAGTGATGCATCCTTCATATATACAGTATGTGATCTGACAGCTGCAGTACCACAGCATAATCATCAAATACACGTACCCATTGAGTGATGCATCCTTCATATATATACAGTATGTGATCTGACAGCTGCACTGAGTACACAGCATAATCATCAAATCCACGCACCCATTGAGTGATGCATCCTTCATATATACTGTATGTGATCTGACATCTGCAGTACCACAGCATATTCATCAAATCCACTCACCCATTAGGGCCAAAAATAAAATTATGTTTGTTTCCCCTTCCCGACCGACCCACCGAAATTGCCGCGACCCGAATTATTTTTTCGATACTGGCGGAATTATTATTATTTTTTTTTTTTTTTGTACCGTCTTAAATGTGTCTTATAGGTAGCATGTATTCCAGTTTTGATCTCAAATAAAAGAAATGAAATAAAAAAAATATTTTACCTACCTACCTACCCAACCCTGTTTTGCATGGGTCGGGAAGGGGAAACAAACATAATTTTATTTTTGGCCTAACTGATGCATCCTTCATATATACAGTATGTGATCTGACAGCTGCAGTACCACAGCAAAATCATCAAATCCACTCACCCATTGAGTGATGCATCCTTTATTATAATACAGTATGTGATCTGACAGCTGCAGTACCACAGCATAATCATCAAATCCACGCACACATTGAGTGATGCATCCTTTATTATATACAATATGTGATCTGACATCTGCAGTATCACAAAGCAATCATCAAATCCACTCACCCATTGAGTGATGCATCCTTCATTATATACAGTATGTGATTTGACAGCTGCAGTACCACAACATAATCATCAAATCCACTCACCCATTGAGTGATGCATCCTTTATTATATATAATATGTGACCTGACATCTGTAGTATCACAAAGCAATCATCAAATCCACTCCCACATTGAGTGATGCATCCTTCATATATATACAGTATGCGATCTGACAGCTGCAGTACCACAACATAATCATCAAATCCACTCACCCATTGAGTGATGCATCCTTTATTATATATAATATGTGATCTGACATCTGTAGTATCACAAAGCAATCATCAAATCCACTCCCACATTGAGTGATGCATCCTTCATATATATACAGTATGTGATCTGACAGCTGCAGTACCACAAAATAATCATTAAATCCACTCACCCATTGAGTGATGCATCCTTCATATAAATTGTATGTGATCTGACAGCTGCAGTACCACAAAGTAATAATTAAATCCACTCACCCATTGAGTGATGCATCATTCATTATATACTGTATGTGATCTGACAGCTGCAGTACCACAGCATAATCATCAAGTCCACTCACCCATTGAGTGATGCATCATTCATTATATATTGTATGTGATCTGACAGCTGCAGTACCACAGCATAATCATCAAATCCACTCACCCATTGAGTGATGCATCCTTCATTATATACAATATGTGATCTGGCAGCTGCAATACCACAGCATAATCATCAAATCCACTCACCCATTGAGTGATGCATCCTTCATATAAATTGTATGTGATCTGACAGCTGCAGTACCACAAAGTAATAATTAAATCCACCCACCCATTGAGTGATGCATCATTCATTATATACTATATGTGATCTGACAGCTGCAGTACCACAGCATAATCATCAAATCCACTCACCCATTGAGTGATGCATCATTCATTATATATTGTATGTGATCTGACAGCTGCAGTACCACAGCATAATCATCAAATCCACTCACCCATTGAGTGATGCATCCTTCATTATATACAATATGTGATCTGGCAGCTGCAATACCACAGCATAAACATCAAATCCACTCACCCATTGAGTGATGCATCATTCATTATATATTATATGTGATCTGACAGCTGCAGCACCACAGCATAATCGTCAAATCTACTCACCCATTGAGTGATGCATCCTTCATTATATACAGTATGTGATCTGACAGCTGCAGTTTACGACCTGTGGTGATTGTGTTATGCAGCCCTTGTGCCTGGTGGAAAAAAAAAGATTAAGAACATTGAGTTAAAGTCATTGGCACAAGCCCCATATTGGCTCACATTTAGCTCAGTGGTGGTGACAAATTAAGAAATAAAACATTGCATATGGAAAGCTATTGACCTTTATTGTCTCATTACCAATTGGGATGTCTTCCAAGGTCACATGGGCGTCCGTGGCCGAGTGTTTAACGTCTCTGACTTGAAATCACTTGCCCCTCACCACTGTAGGTTCGATCCCTCAGGGGCCTAGGAATCTTTATGTGAGGAAGCTATCCAGCTGGCTTGTGAAACGTCGGTGGTTCTACCCAGGTGCCCGCCCGTGCACGAAAATTGCCCGGAGGGGCACCTGGGGTCTTCCTCCACCAATGGAAGCTGGAAAGTTGCCATAAGACCTTAGCTGTTGGTGCGACTATAAAATCCAATTCAATCAATCCAAGGTCACATGTATATATTCCAGTGATATATCATAGAATTTCAAACTAACCTTATAATATGAGTGTCTTAGAACAGTCAGTAATAAAGCCAAACATCTGTCATTAACTTAACATGCCACTGCTGATCAATGAGTGGCAATGTGTCTACAGTAAGGAGTAATAGTATAACATACTGGATTTCATGAATACAAATTATAGTCACCGAACTCCAATAATGTGTTGCAGCATTTTACTTATGAACAGTACCATTTTAGATATCATTTCAAGCTCAATTAAACATAAATATATAAATAAAAAATATAGAATATTGCTTTAAACAAAACATTAATAATATAGAGTTGCCATAGGACAGGGTCCCAAATGTAAAGGAAGGATATCAACATTCTAAGACAGGGAACAACTGTTAACTTACACCCTGTCAGTAAAAAAAGACTTCATCAAACACTGGATGTACCGGCAAACACCATTCCAGTAAACTAGACAAGGAATCTAGCTCTATGATCCAAGTACCACAACTGAAAGTTTTCTAGAGTTTGTGACAGGACGATCCGTGATGACACGTCTACACAGCCTTTTTACCATTCTTTTCAGTGGCCTGTTACAGGTCCCTTCCTCACCCAATTTTTTTCTAAATTAATTCATATTTGCCCAATTTTTAAGCTTCCATAGATCTGGAAATTAAGATCCCCCAACTCACCCCACCCCAATTTAGGCCAAAAGGCCCCTTCCCCAAAACTGGGTAAAATGTTTTGGTCTATGGCTAGACTGCCTGTTACAATGACTTACAGTCACGTAGTAATATGACCGAGGATTAAAAACACAGCAGCCGTAACTACTAGCTTATCAAACAATACTGTAAATAATTTACCCAGTGTATATCTTGAGTCAATGACGCAAAACAAAAGTGCATGTGTCATGTATGCACGGCCACCATATCTAGATGTAAAATCCTCATTCACCTGGAGGCTGTCACTGACCTACCGGTGATCCAAGTAGCATCATGGCTGAGGAAGTATGAGTGGCGATTAGTGACTTACCCGAGATGAAGCCTCTCCCATCTTGTCAATGACAGCCATGAGCTGGGCCCGCAACTGTCCGTAATCGTACCTGAAAAACATAAACATATAATTGTTAAAGATTTTTTTTCCAGTTACTGGGGTATATGAGTTTTTTAACGGCAGGAAACAGTTTTGTGGAACACAGCTCACTGCTGTTGAACAAAATGTCCTACCTAGTACCATAAAACATACTCTGCAGCAATTTAAAGACACTCGAGAAATACTGCAATTGAACTACTATCATCATAATGCAGAGCTTATGGCATAACTAGTCCAATTCCAGTATTTGTTATCAAATCAGTTTAATGATAAAAACAGAAACATAATTTTGGAATGTACATCGGATATCATGACAAACAATGTCAGAGTAGATTGAAAATGCATTTTGGTAACTTTTTGACTCGAATATCTCAGCGACTTGACAAGGATCATAGGAAGAAAAGTATATTTGGATAGGAAACCAGACCATTGTCAAAGCCCTAACGCAGGTCCAAATTTGACTCCAACATTGTTCTGCACGCTATGTCTTCAATGACTACTCCAGCAAATCCCCAGGATGTTTCACTAAATTAGTAATATGCTGAGACCTCAAATGGGAATCGCTTCCAGCAGAAAATAACAGACATGACCTACTATTTGTAACCTTTTCAAGAGTGGTGAGAGAGATATCTGTTCCTTCACATTAACAAAGATTGCAGTGTAAACAATTAACTGGTCATATTGTTGGATTAGCTCACAGTGCACTATCAGCATGCCTAGTCCTGCAATCTAATTGATCCCAGCTTTTCACTTTGAAGAAGAAGAATCGTAGACTATACTAAAATTACTATACACATTACACTGTATTATCACTTAAAAAGCAGTGCTCACGCTACCATACGCCATGGTCGCCATTTGCGATTATTTTATAATACTGTCGATTATTTTTAAGAAATGTCGACAAGAAATGGCGATTATTTTATTTTAATATTTTTTTTATTTTTTTTCTTATACATTTTTCGTATAATGGTCTGTTTGACACCCCAAGTAATAAATGACCGCAATAAACATTACATAATCCGTTCACACCCCCTGTGATGTCGCCACGCGCTTATCAATTATCGCTTGTAAAAGTTGTTAATTCCCATAACTGGCACTTCGTTGTCGGATAATCGGCATTGTTGATACACGCAAACATCATGTGATTAATGGACCGAATAGCCAATCAGATATGCCGTTATTTGTTATCTTTCGGGCGATTGACCAATCAGACAATCCGTTAGGCATCCAACAGTAGGTACAGTTTCCTGTTTGTTTTTCTGTACACAAACTACGATGAGATGAAATTAATTTGTGCACGCACTATTATGAACATAGTCGCTACTTTCATCTGCATTAATAGCTATCCCATCATGATCCCGATAGGTAGCAAACTCCCATGTGTATTGTGAACTGTGAAAACACTTGCAATAAAGTAATTAAAACATTGAAACAAAAAGAAGTTTGAATATTGTCCCTTGCTTCGTGTCGGCAGTTTCAATTTGTCACAACTTTGAGATCGACATTTAATGACATAAAACTACATTATCCTACTATTAGGGTTGTGTTTTCTTTCCCTTTTGATAAGAAAGACCATTTTTGGCATTCAAAACACATTAATGCATGAAAAAAGTTCGTAACTGATGGTATTTCGATTAAATGTTTCGAAATTTTCGGACCTTAAAAGCGCGGTGTCATAGTACTTCGGATGGTACATAATTTCGGATTTTTTTATTTTTTATTTTTTTTTTTACATAATCGAATGAGAAAAACTGTCCTTTACAAATACATGATGGTGGAAAGAAAAACGATATATAGATGACAGATACATAAAGTATATTTCTATTCATTATTTAATCCATCATTCTTTGTTTTATCAATGTGTAAGGAGTTCCTGGAATCCTACTTTTGAATTTTAAATTCTAGTCTAGGCTCCTACTTCTTTCACTTGGAGAACGTTTTCACTTGGAGAAAGTGATGACAAAATGAAAAATATAGCCAGAGGTGGCCCTGATAGTCTAATAAAACCTGATTGAAAATTTGGCTCTTGCGACTGACCAAATTTTCTTACGCATTAAAGTTGGCTATTATTTTCTTAACTAAAAAATGTGTGGCTATTAATTTAAAATGGCCAGTGTGAGCACTGAAAAAGCATCAATACATAGCATGTGTAGATAAAATTAGACATTTTCAGCATATTAAATAGTCTGTGTATGTTGTATTTCTTGCTTAAACTACGATAAAAAAATTGGGAAAACACAACTTGTCACAAGTGAAAGTAAAAAAAAATACTCAACCCATTTGCATTTCTTCTTCCAGGTGTTATATTGGAATCTAGCTTTGTAATGGTATCTATAAGCAGGTTGTTTACGCTAAATTTAAACTCCATTGCTTTTTTTTACTATACTTCATAATGTAACAACATAATGACCCTATTTATGATAAAAAGGGTCAATTCAACCCATAATATGGGATCGCTCTTTTTTCTATAGATAACACTTTATGAACGTCTATAATGTACTAATGTAGGCCGGTGTTGCGTGAGAATAACACGACATTCGTACATTTACTGTTCGTACTTAACGGTATTGGAAACAACAGACATAATAACAATATTAATTTGTGTGTGATTTTTATTGGCTTATTAAAATTAAATGAATGATTTATATGTTGTAAAATATATCTGAAATATATGGTAGGCTGACTGTTTCAAATTTAATTTGTAACCTAGAATAGTTAATTTTGTTAATAACTTTTTTTTTGCTGTCATAATTAATATTCATAGCATTATCGGAGAGTTTAATTTGAATGTTATTAACGGCCGTTATTAACAGCGCATCAACACATTATTCAGAACAGCCGTTGACACAGGAAACGAATAGTCCTAAACTAATACATTTAGTACTAAAATGAGTTTAAAGTAATTTCTGTTGCGAACATACGTGCGGCATGTCAGTTCAAACCAAAATACATTAATTGCACTTGCTGTTCTGGTGAAATGCATCAGAGCCATATTTGACCTACCATTTAAATAAATACATATGCATTAACTAATTTTATAATAATTTCTGCTGCTAGTCATGTCAGTTCAAACCTTGCAGTATGTATCTGGTCTGATAAGGTTCATACTACACATATTCGTCAATGTTAAAGTGGAATCCACTGTGGCCATGTATGGCACGTCATAGAAGATTCATACTACAGTTATCGTCAATACTGAAGTGGAATCCACTGTAGCCATGTGTGGGACACCATACAAGGTTCATACTATACATATTCGTCAATGTTGAAGTGGAATCCACTGTGGCCATGCATGGCACGTCCTACAATGTTCATACTACAGATATGCGTTAGTATTGAAGTGGAATCCACTGTGGCCATGTATGGCACGTCCTACAATGTTCATACTACAGATATTCGTCAAAGTTAAATTGGAATCCACTGTGGCCATGTGTGGCACGTCATACATGGTTCATACCACACATATTCGTCAATGTTAAAGTGGAATCCATTGTAGCCATGTGTGGCACGTCATACAATGTTCATACTATACATATTAGTCAATGTTAAATTGGAATCCACTGTGGCCATGTATGGCACATCATACAAAGTTCATACCACACATATTCGTCAATGTTAAAGTGGAATCTACTGTGGCCATGTATGGCACGTTATACAAGGTTCATACTATACATATTCGTCAATATTGAAGTGGAATCCACTGTGGCCATGTATTGCACGTCATACAAGGTTCATACTATACATATTCGCCAATGTTAAAGTGGAATCCACTGTGGCCATGTATGGCCCGTCCTACAATATTCATACAACAGATATTCGTCAATATTGAAGTGGAATCCACTGTGGCCATGTATGGCACGTCATACAAGATTCATACTACAGATATTCGTCAATATTTAAGTTGAATCCACTGTGGCCATGTATGGCACATCATACAAAGTTCATACCACACATATTCGTCAATATTGAAGTGGAATCCACTGTGGCCATGTATGGCACGTCCTACAATGTTCAAACTACAGATATTCGTTAATATTGAAGTGGAATCCACTGTGGCCATGTACTGCACGTCATACAAGGTTCATTCTACAGATATTCGCCAATGTTAAAGTGGAATTCACTGTGGCCATGTATGGCACGTCATACAAAGTTCATACCACACATATTCGTCAATGTTAAAGTGGAATCCACTGTGGCCATGTATAGCACGTCATACAAGATTCATACTACAGATATTCGTCAATATTGAAGTGGAATCCACTGTGGCCATGTGTGGCACGTCATACAAGGTTAATACTATACATATTCGTCAATGTTGAAGTGGAATCCACTGTGGCCATGTATGGCACGTCATACAAGGTTCATACAACAGTTATTCGCCAATGTTAAAGTCCAATTCACTGCGGCCATGTATGGCACATCATACAAAGTTCATACCACACATATTCGTCAATGTTAAAGTGGAATCCACTGTGGCCATGTATGGCCCGTCCTACAATATTCATACTACAGATATTCGTCAATATTTAAGTGGAATCCACTGTGGCCATGTATGGCACGTCATACAAGATTAATACTACAGATATTCGTCAATATTGAAGTGGAATCCACTGTGGCCATGTATGGCACGTCCTACAAGGTTCATACTATAGATATTCGCCAATGTTAAAGTTGAATTCATTGTGGCCATGTATGGCACATCATATAAAGTTCACACCACACATATTCGTCAATGTTAACGTGGAATCCACTGTGGCCATGTATTGCACGTCATACAAGGTTCATTCTACAGATATTCGCCAATGTTAAAGTGGAATTCACTGTGGCCATGTATGGCACATCATACAAAGTTCATACCACAAATATTCGTCAATGTTAAAGTGGAATCCACTGTGGCCATGTGTGGCACGTCATACAAGGTTCATACTATTCATATTCGTCAATGTTAAAGTTGAATCCACTGTGGCCATGTATGGCACGTCATACAAGATTAATACTACATATATTCGTCAATATTGAAGTGGAATCCACTGTGGCCATGTATGGCACGCCCTACAATGTTCATTCTACATATATTCGTCAATGTTAAACTGGTATCCACTGTGGCCATGTATGGCACGTCATACAAGATTCATACTACAGATATTCATCAAAATTGAAGTGGAATCCACTGTGGCCATGTGTGGTACGTCATACAAGGTTCATACTATACATATTTGTCAATGTTAAAGTGGAATCCACTGTGGCCATGTATGGCACGTCCTACAATGTTCATACTACATATATTCGTAAATAATGAAGTGGAATCCACTGTGGCCATGTATGGAACGTCCTACAATGTTCATTCTACATATATTCGTCAATGTTGAAGTTGAATCCACTGTGGCCATGTATGGCACGTCATACAAGATTCATACTACAGATATTCGTCAATATTTAAGTTGAATCCACTGTGGCCATGTATGGCACATCATACAAAGTTCATACCACACATATTCGTCAATATCGAAGTGGAATCCACTGTGGCCATGTATGGCACGTCCTACAATGTTCGAACTACAGATATTCGTTAAAATTCAAGTGGAATCCACTGTGGCCATGTATGGCACGTCCTACAATGTTCATTCTACATATATTCGTCAAAGTTAATCTCGAATCCACTGTGGCCATGTATGGCACGTCATACAAGATTCATACTACAGATATTCATCAATATTGAAGTGGAATCCACTGTGGCCATGTGTGGCACGTCATACAAGGTTCATACTATACATATTCGTCAATGTTAAAGTGGAATTCACTGTGGCCATGTATGGCACGTTATACAAGATTAATACTACAGATATTCGTCAATATTGAAGTGGAATCCATTGTGGCCATGTATGGCACATCATACAAAGTTCATACCACACATATTCGTCAATATTGAAGTGGAATCCACAGTGGCCATGAATGGCACGTCCTACAATGTTCATTCTACATATATTCGTCAATGTTAAACTCGAATCCACTGTGGCCATGTATGGCACGTCATACAAGATTCATACTACAGATATTCATCAATATTGAAGTGGAATCCACTGTGGCCATGTATGGCACGTCCTACAAGGTTCATACTATAGATATTCGCCAATGTTAAAGTTGAATTCACTGTGGCCATGTATGGCACATCATATAAAGTTCACACCACACATATTCGTCAATGTTAAAGTGGAATCCACTGTGGCCATGTATGGCACGTCATACAAGGTTCAATCTACAGATATTCGCCAATGTTAAAGTTGAATTCACTGTGGCCATGTATGGCACATCATATAAAGTTCACACCACACATATTCGTCAATGTTAAAGTGAAATCCACTGTGGCCATGTATGGCACGTCATACAAGGTTTAATCTACAGATATTCGCCAATGTTAAAGTCCAATTCACTGTGGCCATGTATGGCACATCATACAAAGTTCATACCACACATATTCGTCAATGTTAAAATGGAATCCACTGTGGCCATGTATGGCACGTCACACAAGATTCATACTACAGATATTCGTCAATATTGAAGTGGAATCCATTGTGGCCATGTATTGCACATCATACAAAGTTCATACCACACATATTCGTCAATGTTAAAGGGGAATCCACTGTGGCCATGTGTGGCACGTCATACAAGGTTCATACTATACATATTCGTCAATGTTAAAGTGGAATTCACTGTAGCTATGTATGACACATCCTACAAAGTTCATACCACACATATACGTCAATGTTAAAGTGGAATCCACTGTGGCCATGTGTGGCACGTCATACAAGGTTCATACTATACATATTCGTCAATGTTAAAGTGGAATCCACTGTGGCCATGTATGGCACGTCATACAAGATTAATACTACAGATATTCGTCAATATTGAGGTGGAATCCACTGTGGCCATGTATGGCACGTCCTACAATGTTCATTCTACATATATTCGTCAATGATAAAGTGGAATCCACTGTGGTCATGTATGGCACGTCATACAAGATTCATACTACACATATTCGTCAATATTGAAGTGGAATCCACTGTGGCCATGTATGGCACATCATATACAGTTCATACCATACATATTCGTCAATGTTAAATTGGAATCCACTGTGGCCATGTGTGGCACGTCATACAAGGTTCATACTATACATATTCGTCAATGTTAAAGTGGAATCCACTGTGGCCATGTATGGCACGTCACACAAGATTAATACTACAGATATTCGTCAATATTAAAGTGGAATCCACTGTGGCCATGTATGGCACGTCCTACAATGTTCATTCTACATATATTCGTCAATGTTAAAGTGGAATCCACTGTGGCCATGTATGGCACGTCATACACGATTCATACTACAGATATTCGTCAATATTGAAGTGGAATCCACTGTGGCCATGTGTGGCACGTCATACAAGGTTCATACTCACTAGCGGATCCAGGGGGGGGCGCACCCGGCGCGCGCCCCCCCTAAAAATTCCGGATCATACATGTATGTCCATGTTACTGTAGATATAATATCAAACAATTTCAATGCACGCCCTCAGTATTAAAAATTTTTTCGCTCGCTTCGCTCGCTCTACGCATAATGACTAATGAGTGGTTTAATTAACGGACTTTTTTATTCATACATGTATGTTCATGATACTGTAGATAAAATATCAAACAATTTCGATGCACGCCCTCAGTATAAATTTTTTTTTCGCTCGCTTCGCTCGCTCGACGCATAATGGCTAATGAGTGGTTTAATTAACACATTGTTAAATCCTTTTATTTGTAAACGGACTTTTTTTATTCGTACATGTATGTCCATGTTACTGTAGATAAAATATCAAACAATTTCGATGCACGCCCTCAGTATAACTTTTTTTTTTCGCTCGCTTCGCTCGCTCGACGCATAATGGCTAATGAGTGGTTTAATTAAAACATTGATAATTCCTTTTATTGGAAAACGGAGTTTTTTACCCTATCAATGCACTACCGCAACCGTTTTATGAGGCTAGAAACGGACCCAAAATTTTCAAAAATCTTACGCCCCCCCTAAGCTGAAATCCTGGATCCGCCCCTGATACTATACATATTCGTCAATGTTTAAGTGGAATCAACTGTGGCTATGTATGGCACCTCCTACAATGTTTATACTACAGATATTCGTTAATATTGAAGTGGAATCCACTGTGGCCATGTATGGCACGTCCTACAATGTTCATTCTACATATATTCGTCAATGTTAAAGTAGAATCCACTGTGGCCATGTATGGCATGTCATACAAGATTCCTACTACAGATATTCGTCAATATTGAAGTGGAATCCACTGTGGCCATTTATGGCACATCATACAAAGTTCATACCACACATATTCGTCAATGTTGAAGTGGAATCCACTGTGGCCATGTATGGCACGTCCTACAATGTTCATACTACAGATATTTGTCAATATTGAAGTGGAGTTCACTGTGGCCATGTATGGCACGTCATACAAGGTTCATACTATAGATATTCGCCAATGTTAAAGTGGAATTCACTGTGGCCATGTATGGCACATCATACAAAGTTCATACCACACATATTCCTCAATGATAAAGTTGAATCCACTGTGGCCATGTATGGCACGTCATACAAGGTTCATACTATAGATATTCGCCAATGTTAAAGTGGAATTCACTATGGCCATGTATGGCACATCATACAAAGTTCATACCACACATATTCCTCAATGATAAAGTGGACTCCACTGTGTCCATGTATGGCACGTCATACAAGGTTCATACAACAGATATTCGTCAATGTTAAAGTTGAATTCACTGTGGCCATGTATGGAGCATCATACAAGGTTCATACTACACATATTCGTAAATGTTAAAGTGAAATTCACTGTGGCACGTCTTGTCAGATTCATTCTAGAAGTATTTGTCATTGTTAAAGTGGAATACACTGCGGCCATGTATGGCACCTCTTACCAGGTTCTTACTGCACATATTCGTCATTAATATAGTGGTATACACTGCGGCCATGAATGGCACATCATGCCACGTCCATACTGCAAGTATGTGTCATTGTTAAACTGGAAAACACTGTGGTCATGTATGGCACCTCTTGTCAGATTCATTCTAGAAGTATTTGTCATTGTTAAAGTGAAATACACTGCGGCCATGTACGGCACCCCTTACCAGGTTCATACTGCACATGTTCGTCATTATTAAAGTGGTATACACTGCGGCCATGTATGGCACATCATGCCATGTCCATACTTCAACTATTTGTCATTGTTAAACTGGAATACACAGTGGCCATGTATGGCACCTCGTGTCAGATTCATTTTAAAAGAATTCGTCATTGTTAAAGTGGATACCAAGTTCATACTGCACATATTCGTCATTATTAAAGTAGAATACACTGCGGCCATGTATGACACGTCATACCAGGTTCATTTTACACAGATTCGTCTTTGTTAAAGTGCATTACACTGTAGCAATGTATGGCACGTCATGCCATATTCATACTATAAGTATTTGTCATTGTTAACATGGAATACACTGCGGCCATGTATGGCACCTCTTACCAGGTTCATACTAGACATATTCGTCATTGTTAGAGTGGAATACACTGTGGCCATATATGGCACATTATGCCACGTCCATACTGCAAGTATTGGTCATTGTTAAATTGGAATACACTGTGGCCATGTATGGCTCATCATGCCATGTCCATACTGCAAGTATTGTCATTGTTAAACTGGAATACACTGTGGCCATGTATGGCACCTCGTGTCTGATTCATTTTAAAAGTATTCGTCATCATTAAAATGGAATACACTGCGGCCATGTATGACATCCCATTCTAGATCCATACTACACATCGTCCCATCAACGCAATAACTCCGTAAGCGACATGTTTTCAGAAAATCACTTTTTTGCATAAATGGGTCTCTCACGTTGAGATGCATGTTCTATCAAAAGATTAGAGTTGATCTGGCACTTTTCGGGATTTTATTTCATTAGATGCACAACTCACTATCTGCAGTCATGAAAAAGTTCAATGCAAATCATAAAGCCTCATATGTGTGTGGACTTATTTCTGACACAGTAGTGCACATGCACAACACTTATAATGCGCCAGACTGATACATGAAAATGATGTTTCTACACTTTTTTAGTTATAACCAGGTACTTTATGTATGAAAAGGGTGATTCTATGCAATTATTAAGCAAGTCGTCAAAAAAAAAATCACGGTGTGAGCATTCTTCTTAATTTCAAATACAATGAAAAACTTTGATATAATTATGTACATTGAATAGAGAAACATTTTGTGACATCATTGTATTTTTTGTTTAAGCTAAAACGATTTTAAAAACGATTCTGGTTATCAGCGAATGTTGATGAAAATTGCATTGTTTCGCAAAAAAAAAGCATTTCCATTCATCATACCCTTGGATACTGCCACATCGTTGCTCATTGCTTTGCGGGAAACCGTTAGAAATGATCTCTTAGCATTCGCAACAGCTCGATAAATTCCATAGAATAATATTTCTGTAGAAGGAATCCATACTGGCTATGTCATACTAATATGGCGGCGCCCTAGACCCCCAGCAGATTCACTCCAAAAGCCATTAAAAGTCAAACTCAAATTATCATCAGTTTTACAATGCCATTTGGCCGACAGATCTATATATATTTTATTTACATGGAATCTCTGATATAACCTTCATCTTTATTGTAATAACAAACATGCAATGCAGATCTTACATTTTACACGTGTGGCTAACGGCCATACTGTTTAGAATACAGCAACAGTGAACTATTTTCTGCCCCTTTGACTTCCAGATAACACAATGTTAAGATTTTCATCGAAACACATAGGTGTGATTCCAAATGAAGACAGAGTATTTTTTTTTTCAAATGTCTCTTTTAATTCGTACATACTTCATTATTAAAGCCCAGTCATTTGATTGTATCACAAAAACGTTGGTGTTTTTTCTCCATTTCTGTTAAACGTTTAGACCCTGACCTCGCAATTTGAGCATCTTATTCACTTCTGAAGTTCTGATATTATCAAACATATGTAATGTACGTTTTATACACCATTTTTTCACTTCAATTATATTTGTTGAAATATTTATTTGTGATTCTTTTTCAGTGATTTTTGATGAAGAACAATTGTTTTAATTTAATTAGCATCTTATCGATCTCGGATTCCGTGTTTCACATGATGGGTTTGGAAGAAGGTTTCCTCACTTTAAAATGAATATAATATGCTGTATGTTCAATTAAAATTGAAATACCTTCCATCATTTTTCTTAAAAGCATTTGAAGCAAACAATTAAGGGTGTAAATATTGAATGAACAATATACGTATTAGACAGTTAAAAAACAGGTTTATGAACTTTGTTAAAGCAATAAATTTAATAATTTGACTTATTTCAGTATTTTGCCCCAAAATGTCACAATGTGAACTTTCACATTAACTTACGATTCAATGAAACATTTGCATATATAATTTTGCACCATTGTATCACTTCCATTAGATTAGTTTATGTTCAAACATCTTATTACAAAATGATTCCTGTTTTCAGCAATTTTTTTATGAAAAACACATTTTTAGACCCAAAAATAAAGTATTTCAAATCGTCGTATTCAAAAGGACTTTTTTCTGGCACATCTCTTTACCTTTCTCTGTGCAAAACAGTAAGAAACTAATTGTTTATAGCTCATTTAGAACTTTTTTAATTTATAGCCTAGTAACACCAAAACAACGATTTTATTCATTTTTTCCAAGTTTTGCCCCAAAATCTCATATTATTAACCTCATATCCATCTATAAAACCTTGATTTACATAGGGATGCATTTGGAAGAACATTGCCGCACTATTTAATGATTCTTATTTGCTCAAATGATTTTTTATAAAATTATTCCAGTTTCCGGAGATTTTCTCTTAAAAACGCAACTTTTACCCCAAAATTTAGCATTTCCCACCATCTTTATCTTGAGTGTTTTTTTTCTGATACTCATTACATGTCAGTGATTCTAAAAATCCTAAAATACTTTCTGTTGGAATTTGTTTGACCTTAAAACCTATAATCACTAGACTATATTTGTTTTGTAGCATGTCCATTTCAGCTCCCTGCCATACTCTAACATCCAATAAATGATAGTTGTAGTACACCATTTATTCTGACAGGTTATTTTCAATTGAACGATTTACCCTGTGCTATTACAAAGAGAACTTTTAGTGACCATACTACAAGCATCATTATTGCAACACATTCACTTTATACATTTTTAAAAGTCATGATACACGACTGGAATAATCTTTTTGGTACAAAGTTTACAGAAATTAGTGGGGCATCATTCCATCACATAACTTGCGATGTGAGAGTATAATAAAACCATGACAAAAATATCAAAATACAGTTATCCATTTTGTTTAATAAATTTAATATTAGAATGGCACTCTTTTATTTATAGGTTCTGGTAGCTTTGAATGTTTACTTACCCGTGGCATCAGACTTACTGTTAGGGAATACCATCATGGTCTTACTTGATGGTCATCATGTCAGTTGGATCAATTGTCCAAGTTTCTAGGGGATGTCCATTTGATGTTCATGCCATCAGTGGCAGTGTCTACGTTCTTAAATCACTGGTCAGTTCATTGCCGACTGAGTAACATAGGTTTTATTTGCTTGTTTGTTTTTATGGTGTTTTACATCATTTTCAACACATGTAAGGTTATATATGACGGTCAATTTTATGTTTTGGTGGTGGAAGCAGACCACCCACTTTACTGGGTAGAACCAGTACTGTACACCTCCCGCCATCCATAAGAATTGACTTTTCCTGACTAACATACATGATTCGGGAAGCTTGTATGGCCAAGTCCACTGAGCAGTTTGTATTGTTGGTTGCACATTCAATGGTGGAATGAACAGAATATTACTCTGTTATACACAGAACGTTGTTATGGCATATACCATAACATGGTCACAAAGTATCTATTCTTATTCTGAACTGAACAGCTAGTTTAAACTTAATTATTTTACATCGATTGTAACAAAACCTCTATGAACTTATTGGAACCACTCTTGATGTCTTCCTGGGTAGAACAAGTACTAAGCAAATACATGCATACAAATGATGAGCGCTCGTTTAGAAAAACTCAATGTATACATATAAAATTATAATCTTTGCTTTTACTGTTGATTAAAGTGAAAAAAACAATCTTTGTAATGTTTTATTTCAAAAGAATGTTTTATTTTAAAAGAATATTCAGCAGAACCAATTTTTTTTTCAAATGTATTTTTCAGTATAATAAAATAAATATTACATTCCTGTGAGATTGAGTGAATATTTTTAACCTTCAGAAAGAAATAGTCTACCTCGGCTCCACCTTGGTTGACGTTATTTTTCTCAGGTAATATTCACCCTCACAGAAATGTAATATTCTGGATAGCATTGACATAATAAAACAGGTATAATTACTTCTATAAGGATAGAATTACATCAAATAGGGAATTATATTCTATTATTCAATAAAGAAAAAAACAATATGTAGTATAGTATTCTATTAGGAAAGATAAAACACGGGCAATCATATTTATATTGATAAAAACAAAATGACAAATATTTTTGTCAATTTCTCATTAACAGTTCCGTTGTAGAGATGTAAATTGCTCAAATATAACTTAATCTTAATAATCACACTAATATTTAGTATTTTTTCTTCTTAATCTATGGTTTTAAAGTTCTCAATATCAACCTGTGTTGATCAGTGATTTCAGTTTTATTTTGGGGGGAAATTGTAAAACGTTTCCTTTTTTGTATGAATAATATATATTGTATAAGCTAAATAATCAATTAAAAAATTTATGACATCATATTAATTTAGTGACATCACTGTCTTGTCATAAGTCATGATACTCAGATTAATTGAATGCAATAACTCAGTAAGTGCATTTGCAGAGTTATTGTAGTGTACTTACAGAGTTTTTGCATTGAAACATTCAATGCAACAACCCCGTAAGTGCACTTATTGAGTTGTTGCATTGAACTTTTTCATGACTGCAGATAGTGAGTTGTGCATCTAATGAAATAAAATCCCGAAAAGTGCCAGATCAACTCTAATCTTTTGACAGAACATGCATCTCAACGTGAGAGAGCCATTTATGCAAAAAAGTGATTTTCTGAAAACATGTCGCTTACGGAGTTATTGCGTTGATGGGACGATGTGTAGTATGAATCTAGAATGGGATGTCATACATGGCCGCAGTGTATTCCACTTTAATGATGACGAATACTTTTAAAATGAATCAGACACGAGGTGCCATACATGGCCACAGTGTATTCCAGTTTAACAATGACAAATACTTGCAGTATAGACATGGCATGATGAGCCATACATGACCACAGTGTATTCCAATTTAACAATGACCAATACTTCCAGTATGGACGTGGCATAATGTGCCATATATGGCCACAGTGCGTTCCACACTAACAATGACGAATATGTCTAGTATGAACCTGGTAAGAGGTGCCATACATGGCCGCAGTGTATTCCATGTTAACCATGACAAATACTTATAGTATGAATATGGCATGACGTACCATACATTGCTACAGTGTATTGCACTTTAACAATGACGAATCTGTGTAAAATGAACCCGGTATGACGTGTCATACATGGCCGCAGTGTATTCTACTTTAATAATGACATGTGCAGTATGAACTTGGTATCCACTTTAACAATGACGAATTCTTTTAAAATGAATCTGACACGAGGTGCCATACATGGCCACTGTGTATTCCAGTTTAACAATGACAAATAGTTGAAGTATGGACATGGCATGATGTGCCATACATGGCCGCAGTGTATACCACTTTAATAATGACGAACATGTGCAGTATGAACCTGGTAAGGGGTGCCGTACATGGCCGCAGTGTATTTCACTTTAACAATGACAAATACTTCTAGAATGAATCTGACAAGAGGTGCCATACATGACCACAGTGTTTTCCAGTTTAACAATGACACATACTTGCAGTATGGACGTGGCATGATGTGCCATACATGGCCGCAGTGTATACCACTATATTAATGACGAATATGTGCAGTAAGAACCTGGTAAGAGGTGCCATACATGGCCGCAGTGTATTCCACTTTAACAATGACAAATACTTCTAGAATGAATCTGACAAGACGTGCCACAGTGAATTTCACTTTAACATTTACGAATATGTGTAGTATGAACCTTGTATGACGTTCCATACATTGCCACAGTGAATTCAACTTTAACATTGACGAATATCTGTTGTATGAACCTTGTATGACGTGCCATACATGGCCACAGTGGAGTCCACTTTATCATTGAGGAATATGTGTGGTATGAACTTTGTATGATGTGCCATACATGGCCACAGTGAATTCCACTTTAACATTGGCGAATATCTATAGTATGAACCTTGTACGACGTGCCATACATGGCCAGAGTGGATTCCACTTTATCATTGAGGAATATGTGTGGTATGAACTTTGTATGATGTGTCTTACATGGCCACAGTGAATTCCACTTTAACATTGGCGAATATCTATAGTATGAACCTTGTATGATGTGCCATACATGGCCACAGTGAATTCCACTTTAACATTGGCGAATATCTATAGTATGAACCTTGTATGACGTGCCATACATGGCCACAGTGGATTCCACTTCAATATTGACAAATATCTGTAGTATTAACATTGTAGAACGTGCCATAAATGGCCACAGTGAATACCACTTTAACATTGGCATATATCTATAGTATGAACCTTGTATGACGTGCCATACATGGCCACAGTGGATTCCACTTTATCATTGAGGAATATGTGTGGTATGAACTTTGTATGATGTGCCATACATGGCCACAGTGAATTCCACTTTAACATTGGCGAATATCTATAGTATGAACATTGTATGACGTGCCATACATGGCCACAGTGGATTCCACTTCAATATTGACAAATATCTGTAGTATGAACATTGTAGGACGTGCCATACATGGCCACAGTGGATTCCACTTTAACATTGATGAATATGTGTGGTATGAACTATGTATGATGTGCCATAAATGGCCACAGTGGATTCCACTTCAATATTGACGAATATCTGTAGCAGGAATCTTGTATGACATGCCATACATGGCCACAGTGGATTCCACTTTAACATTGACGAATATATGTAGAGTGAACATTGTAGGACGTGCCATACATGGCCACAGTGGATTCCACTTCAATATTAACGAATATCTGTAGTTTAAACATTGTAGGAGGTGCCATACATGGCCACAGTTGATTCCACTTCAACATTGACGAATATGTATAGTATGAACATTGTATGACGTGCCAAACATGGCCACAGTGGATTCCACTTCAATATTGACGAATATCTGTAGTATGAATCTTGTATGACGTGCCATACATGTCCACAGTGGATTCCACTTTAACATTGACGAATATATGTAGAATGAACATTGTAGGACGTGCCATACATGGCCACAGTGGATTCCACTTCAATATTGACGAATATCTGTAGTACTAACCTTGTGTGACGTGCCATACATGGCCACAGTGGATTCCACTTTAACATTGACGAATATGTATAGTATGAACCTTGTATGACGTGCCACACATGGCCACAGTGGATTCCAATTTAAAATTGACGAATATGTATGGTATGAACTGTGTATGATGTGCCATACATGGCCACAGTGGATTCCACTTCAATATTGACGAATATCTGTAGTATGAATCTTGTATGACGTGCCATACATGGCCACAGTGGATTCCACTTTAACATTGACGAATATATGTAGAATGAACATTGTAGGACGTGCCATACATGGCCACAGTGGATTCCACTTAAATATTGACAAAGATCTGTAGTATGAACATTGTAGGACGGGCCATACATAGCCACAGTGGATTCCACCTCAACATTGACGAATATGTATAGTATGAACCTTGAATGACGTGCCACATATCGCCACAGTGGATTCCACTTTAACATTGATGAATATGTGTGGTATGAACTTTGTATGATGTGCCATACATGGCCACAGTGGATTCCAATTTAACATTGACGAATATGTATAGTATTAACCTTGTATGACGTGCTATACATGGCCACAGTGGATTCCAAGTTAACATTGACGAATATGTGTGGTATGAAGTTTGTATGATGTGCCATACATGGCCGCCACATTGGATTCCAATTTAATATTGACGAATATGTATAGTATGAACTTTGTATGACGTGCCACACATGGCCACAGTGGATTCCACTTTAACATTGACGAATATCTGTAGTATGAATCGTGTATGACGTGCAATACATGGCCACAGTGGATTCCACTTTAACATTGACGAATATATGTAGAATGAACATTGTAGGACGTGCCATACATGGCCACAGTGGATTCCACTTTAACATTGACGAATATGTATAGTATGAACCTTGTAAGACCTGCCACACATGGCCACAGTGGATACCACTTCAATATTGACGAATATCTGTAGTATGAATCGAGTATGACGTGCCATACATGGCCACAGTGGATTCCACTTTAACATTGACGAATATATGTAGAATGAACATTGTAGGACGTGCCATACATGGCCACAGTGGATTCCACTTCAATATTGACGAATATCTGTAGTATTAATCTTGTATGACGTGCCATAAATGGCCACAGTGGATTACACTTTAACATTGACGTATATGTATAGTATGAACCTTGTATGACGTGCCACACATGGCCACAGTGGATTCCACTTTAACATTGACGAATATGTGTGGTATGAACTTTGTATGATGTGCCATACATGGCCACAGTGGATTCCACTTCAGTATTGACGAATATCTGTAGTATGAATCTTGTATGACGTGCCATACATGGCCACAGTGGATTCCACTTTAACATTGATGAATATATGCAGAATGAACATTGTAGTACGTGCCATACATGTCCACAGTGGATTCCACTTTAATATTAACGAATATCTGTAGTATGAACATTGTAGGACGTGCCATACATGGCCACAGTGGATTCCACTTCAACATTGACGAATATGTATAGTATGAACCTTGTATGACGTGCCATACATGGCCACAGTGGATTACACTTTAACAATGACGAATATGTATAGTATGAACCTTGTATAACGTGCCACACATGGCCACAGTGGATTCCACTTTAACATTGACGAATATGTGTGGTATGATCTTTGTATGATGTGCCATACATGGCCACAGTGGATTCCACTTCAATATTGACGAATATCTGTAGTATGAATCTTGTATGACGTGCCATACATGGCCACAGTGGATTCCACTTTAACATTGACGAATATATGTAGAATGAACATTGTAGGACGTGACATACATGGCCACAGTGGATTCCACTTCAATATTGACAAAGATCTGTAGTATGAACATTGTAGGACGGGCCATACATAGCCACAGTGGATTCCACCTCAACATTGACGAATATGTATAGTATGAACCTTGAATGATGTGCCACATATCGCCACAGTGGATTCCACTTTAACATTGACGAATATGTGTGGTATGAACTTTGTATGATGTGCCATACATGGCCACAGTGGATTCCAATTTAACATTGACGAATATGTATAGTATTAACCTTGTATGACGTGCTATACATGGCCACAGTGGATTCCAAGTTAACATTGACGAATATGTGTGGTATGAAGTTTGTATGATGTGCCATACATGGCCACATTGGATTCCAATTTAATATTGACGAATATGTATAGTATGAACTTTGTATGACGTGCCACACATGGCCACAGTGGATTCCACTTTAACATTGACGAATATCTGTAGTATGAATCGTGTATGACGTGCAATACATGGCCACAGTGGATTCCACTTTAACATTGACGAATATATGTAGAATGAACATTGTAGGACGTGCCATACATGGCCACAGTGGATTCCACTTTAACATTGACGAATATGTATAGTATGAACCTTGTAAGACCTGCCACACATGGCCACAGTGGATTCCACTTCAATATTGACGAATATCTGTAGTATGAATCGAGTATGACGTGCCATACATGGCCACAGTGGATTCCACTTTAACATTGACGAATATATGTGGTATGAACTTTGTATGATGTGCCATACATGGCCACAGTGAATTCCACTTTAACATTGGCGAATATCTGTAGTATGAAACTTGTATGACGTGCCATACATGGCCACAGTGGATTCCACTTCAATATTAACGAATATCTGTAGTATGAACATTGTAGGACGTGCCATACATGGCCACAGTGGATTCCACTTCAGCATTGACGAATATGTGTGGTATGAACTTTGTATGATGTGCCATACATGGCCACAGTGGATTCCACTTCAATATTGACGAATATGTGTAGTATGAATCTTGTATGACGTGCCATACATGGCCACAGTGGATTTCACTTTAACATTGACGAATATATGTAGAATGAACATTGTAGGACGTGCCATACATTGCCATAGTGAATTTCACTTCAATATTGACGAATATCTGTAGTATTAATCTTGTATGACGTGCCATACATGGTCACAGTGGATTCCACTTTAGCATTCACGAATATGTATAGTATGAACCTTGTATGACGTGCCACACATGGCCACAGTGGATTCCACTTTAACATTGACGAATATGTGTGGTATGAACTTTGTATGATGTGCCATACATGGCCACAGTGGATTCCACTTCAATATTGACGATTATCTGTAGTATGAATCTTGTATGACGTGCCATACATGGCCACAGTGGATTCCACTTTAACATTGACAAATCTGTGTGGTATGAACTTTGTATGATGTGCCATACATGGCCACAGTGAATTCCACTTTAACATTGGCGAATATCTGTAGTATGAAACTTGTATGACGTGCCATACATGGCCACAGTGGATTCCACTTCAATATTAACGAATATCTGTAGTATGAACATTGTAGGACGTGCCATACATGGCCACAGTGGATTCCACTTCAGCATTGACGAATATGTGTGGTATGAACTTTGTATGATGTGCCATACATGGCCACAGTGGATTCCACTTCAATATTGACGAATATGTGTAGTATGAATCTTGCATGACGTGCCATACATGGCCACAGTGGATTTCACTTTAACATTGACGAATATATGTAGAATGAACATTGTAGGACGTGCCATACATTGCCATAGTGAATTCCACTTCAATATTGACGAATATCTGTAGAATTAATCTTGTATGACGTGCCATACATGGCCACAGTGAATTCCACTTCAACATTGACGAATATGTATAGTATGAACCTTGTATGACGTGCCACACATGGCCACAGTGGATTCCACTTCAATATTGACGAATATCTGTAGTATCAATCTTGTATGACGTGCCATACATGGCCAAAGTGGATTCCACTTTAACATTGACGAATATATGTAGAATGAACATTGTAGGACGTGCCATACATGGCCACAGTGGATTCCACTTCAATATTGACGAATATCTGTAGTATTAATCTTGTATGACGTGCCATACATGGCCACAGTGTATTCCACTTTAACATTGACGAATATGTATAGTATGAACCTTGTATGACGTGCCTCACATGGCCACAGTGGATTCCACTTTAACTTTGACGAATATGTGTGGTATGAACTTTGTATGATGTGCCATACATGGCCACAGTGAATTCCACTTTAACATTGACGAATATCTGTAGTATGAACATTGTAGTACGTGCCATACATGGCCACAGTGGATTCCACTTTAACATTGACGAATATGTATAGTATGAACCTTGTAAGACCTGCCACACATGGCCACAGTGGATTCCACTTCAATATTGACGAATATCTGTAGTATGAATCTTGTATGACGTGCCATACATGGCCACAGTGAATTCCACTTTAACATTGACGAATATATGTAGAATGAACATTGTAGGACGTGCCATACATGGCCACACTGGATTCCAATTCAATATTAACGAATATCTGTAGTATGAACATTGTAGGACGTGCCATACATGGCCACAGTTGATTCCACTTCAACATTGACGAATATGTATAGTATGAACCTTGTATGACGTGCCACACTTGGCCACAGTGGATTCCACTTCAATATTGACGAATATCTGTAGTATGAATCTTGTATGACGTGCCATACATGGCCACAGTGGAATCCACTTTAACATTGATGAATATATGTAGAATGAACATTGTAGGACGTTCCATACATGGCCACAGTGGATTCCACTTCAATATTGACGAATATCTGTAGTATTAATCTTGTATGACGTGCCATACATGGCCACAGTGGATTCCACTTTAACATTGACGAATATGTATAGTATGAACCTTGTATGACGTGCCATACATGGCAACAGTGAATTCCACTTTAACATTGGCGAATATGTGTTGTATGAATCTTGTATGACGTGCCATACATGGCCACAGTGGATTCCACTATAACATTGACGAATATATGTAGTATGAACATTGTAGGACGCGTCATACATGGCCACAGTGGATTCCACTTTAACATTGACGAATATATGTAGTATGAACATTGTACGACGAGCCATACATGGCTACAGTGTATTCCACTTTAATATTGACGAATATCTGTAGTATGAATCTTGTATGATGTGCCATACATGGCCACAGAGGATTCCACTTCAGTATTGACGAATATCTGTAGTATGAATCTTGTATGACTTGCCATACATGGCCACGGTGGATTCCACTTTAACATTGACGAATATGTGTAGTATGAACCTTATCAGACCAGATACATACTGCAAGGTTTGAACTGACATGACTAGCAGCAGAAATTATTATAAAATTAGTTAATGCAGATGTATTGATTTAAATGGTAGGTCAAATATAGCTCCGATACATTTCACCAGAATAGCAAGTGCAATTAATGTATTTTGGTTTGAACTGACATGCGGCACATATGTTCGCAACAGAAATTACTTTAAACTCATTTTAGTACTAAATGTATTAGTTTAAGACTATTCGTTTCCTGTGTCAACGGCTGTTCTGAATAATGTGTTGATGCGCTGTTAATAACTGCCGTTAATAACATTCAAATTAAACTCTCCGATAATGCTATGCATATTAAATATGACAGCAAAAAAAGAAAATTAACAATTTGAAACAGTCAGCCTACCATATATTTCATATATATTTTACAACATATAAATCATTCATCTAATTTTAATAAGCCAATACAAATATATTTACAGTATCCCAGACAAATTAATATTGTTATTAGGTCTGTGGTTTATAATACCGTTAAGTACGAACAGTAAATGTACGAATGTCATGTTATTCTCACGACTACACCGGTAAGATTATAGAACGCAATCTATAGAAATAAGTGTTGACCCATAATATGCCATGTTTGACTGTTCTCCAAGCAAACAAACCAATCCCGCAGAAAATTGATTTTTTGGGGTTATGTTTATACATATCAGAATAGAACAAATTATTATCGTCATCATCAACAGTCATTATAAGCATACCTTCAACTCATCATGTTATTCATCATCTTCATCATTGTCATCATCATCATTATCATCACATCATCATCAGAGACATTATATATACTAGTAACACTGTTCCTCAAGCTTCTTGCTTCATGATTGGGTATAAACAAATTAAATTATTTTCAAACAGATTTATTTAAAAGGGCACTGAAAAACTTGAAAAAAGCTGAAAGAATTATCAAATGCCGTGAAAAATAAAGGAGATATGACCTATTGAAAATATGCAAAGAAACATCTCGGAATGATGACGTCATCGCGCTTTTTTTACCATATATGGCATATTGACAAAATATCAAAACCAATGCAAATGAAAAATAATCATACAATATATACATTTTACATTTTTAGATTTAAGTTTAATCAATTTACAGTGATTTTCTTTGCTTTACAAGATACTTTGTCAATTTCCAATATATGGTAAAATGGCCCGATGACGTCATCGTTCCAAGATGGCCGCCTATTTTATGTTTCTTTGCATATTTTCAGTAGGTCATATCGCCTTAATTTTTCATGGTATTTTGATAATTCTTTCAGATTTTTTCAAGCTTTTTAGAGCCCTTTTAAATAAATAGTGTATGAAAATAGTGCATCAACCCATTTACAATTTTGTTCCGCACTGAAAGTAAGACTGCATAAGTGTCCATGCTCATTTGATATAAGTATTGATTGAACTATTATAAACATACATAATAAGGAACCTCCACCACTCCACCTCCAACCCACATAAGATAAACGTGTTTATTACAAGGTTTGAGATATTTAACCGGAAGTTACGCGGCATTGTACATACACTTGCTATATATTTATATTGTCTAATAATTATAGGTTATTAGATTTGTATTTGGATATATGCAAGAGTTCTTCAGCGTAACAATATTGCGTGTAGGAACGCAATATGTATACGCTATTTAAAGAACGAGTGCATATATATCAAAATTCAAATATAATAACCTTTTTTATAACAACGAATAATTAGAACAAAACAATAGGTTTTAACATTTAGTTTTCATCAAAGATATTTATTTGAAACAAACATATTGTCGTTGGATCGTGGGAATTTTCAGTGAAACCAACATAGTTTACATCACGTGGCATACTTTCTTTGACATGAACAGAAAAGTGCACCTATACATTACATACCCAATATTACTTTACTACACGTCAATATGAGCAAAAGGAAAACAGAAAATAATTCTATTTTTTTCTCAATTTTAGGCGATTTTTAATTTGAAAAATAAGTTTTTCTTTGCTTTAGCATACATCTGCAGTGTAAAAGACAGATGAAACAGAAAATCCCATGTTGATATGAGGTTTCATTCAAATTTCAGAAGTGTTTGACCGAAGCACCGCATATTCAGCTAGATGCATTTTGTATTTTCCATAGGGGTCACAAAACATGAGCGAGAAAAAAAAACAACCTGGCTAACTTATGTATTTTACAATGGCTGCTGCCCTGCTTTGAAGCTCATTGTTGGGAAAGGCTGTACAGTAACTCTATGGGAAAATTAATTGAGGTGTGAGACCATAACAGACCGTTCCAAGGCGGTACCCGTAACATATCGCATAACAGACCGTTCCAAGGCGGTACCCATATTGTCAGCCGTTCCAAGGCGGTTCACATATTGTCAGCCGTTCCAAGGCTGTACCCAAATTGTCAGCCGTTCCAAGGCGGTTCCCATATTGTCAGCCGTTCCAAGGCGGTTCCCATATTGTTAGCCGTTCCAAGGTGGTACCCATATTGTCAGCCGTTCCAAGGCGGTTCCCATATTGTCAGCCGTTCCAAGGCTGTACCCATATTGTCAGCCGCTCGAAGGCGGTTCTGATATTGTCGGCCGTTCCAAGGCGGTTCCCATATTGTCAGCCGTTTTATGTGTGTGGTTTCTCGTACTTGGCTTCTATTTTCCCTTGTAATTCTTGTTCGTTTTGTATGCGTGATTGTGGTTGACTGTGTTCTATAACAGTTGCATTGTTGGACCTTTATACCTACGTGTACCACACAACCTTATCAAAGACAAGCTTATTGCTCTTATTCAAAAGATTTTTGCTTTTTTTTGTATGGACATGTCCATGATGTTTGGCCTATAACAATGTTTAAACATTTTACCCTTCGAAATAAAACTATCTAAAAAAAAAAGTTTCGTTGACCTTTCGTCTGTCCATAAAGATTACATTTACCGGTTATGTTTAGAAATGTTTAAAATAAACATCACATTTTAAAACCATTTTTAGCGGGTTATTTGTTCTAAAATTCAATGTTCATTTTACACATTTCTTAACATATTTTATTAAAAATTGGTTGATAGATGTTGCTGAAAATTAATAAGTATCAAGATAGAATTTTAAATATCAGGACAATGAAAAATGAAATAAAAATGGGGATTGCCCAATGAAGAAAGCGAGTTGTGTCTCTAAACCAGTAAATGTTATTCTTTATCACCATATACCAATAAGGAAAATGTATGGTCAAAACAGGAAATTTAATACACTTTCTATCGGTATAAGGCTTTTAAAAATCGGTCAAATATTATTAAAAAAACTAATTAAAAAGAGACAACATCGCTCGTTTGTGTGTAGAGCCGCTACGCATTAAAATCTCAATATTAAACTTTTGATAAGCCAAAAATCGATAGATACATGAAGCCACAACAACCATATTTGGAAATACATCGTTGTTTCATAACCATATAGTATAAGAATCATGCTTTGCGTCATTCTGTGCTTTGTTTTTATATCCATATATACATCATCATCTTTGTGTTTTACTCTTTTTTCCCCTTCATTTAAATGCTGTTAAGTTTGTTAGAGGATGTAACCTGGTGGGGATTGATTTATTTACACTGTATCATTTAATTTGGATGACAATAGGGTAAGAGTGAGGTTTGGTGCACCATAGAACCTGGTTTAAATCCACAGCGACTCTTTTGTCACTGACCGTTCTTTTTATGTTTGTGGTTTCCCAAACTGTTCTTCTAATTCTCCTTGTAATTCTTGTTTGAGAGCTGCGCGCGCAACCGGAAAATCGCGTTTTTTCAGAGCTGAAGAAATCAGCCAAATTTTACTTAAATACCTTGGTTTAACAGTGAAACAAGTGTTAATATCTGGTTTGTTCACTCATATAAGTATCCTTGCACACTTTTGTCATAACATATGTCTGGCTAAGTCTTTTTGAAGCTGGTTACCGCCCTCGACCCCTTGCCACCCACGATCGGTAATCCAAGATGGCAGCATCCATGAAGAAAAATACCCCACCACTCTTACTTGAGATTGTACTTGCAGTTGTCATTATATACAGACTATTACACACGGGCACATCCAGCCCTCTGTCATCCCATACAACAGCAACTGGACTACTACTCTTCAGGTGCAGCCATGCAAAGTATTTTACTTTTGCAGAGTCTGTAAATGTCTCGCATGGTAAACACAACAAAATAACACCTTGCGGAACTGAGCGGAGCCTGCTCGTCCTACTGATATTTATTTCTGGAGACATTGAAAGCAACCCAGGCCCTCGAAACTGCTCCATATTCGCCTGCGGTAACTGCGAGATACCAGTGACATGGGCACAGTTAGGCGTGTGCTGCAACAACTGCAGTGTGTGGTACCACAAGACCTGTGGTGTCATCAGCTCGAGAAACTTGTCATATTTAGGCAGATCAAGTGTAATTTGGCATTGCTGTAAATGCGAGAGTATTAATGTTGACAGTTTTACTTTTAATAGTTTTGAGTTACATACAACCAACATGTTCGACCCACTTTTGAACATTGACTCTACAATCGATTCCATACACTCTTCATGCTTCAGCCCACTACATACAAGCAGCCCTAGACAGGCAATGGATCAGCCCAGCCATCGTTACCGTACTCAGTCTAATCGTGTATCGTACACAGGACAGAATATAACCCATAGCCACTCTATATCCACAAGTGGTGATAGCAATCTTCCACGTAAGAATTTTAACCTCAGACTCCTAACAGTCATCTGCTGCAGCTTAAAAGCCAATCAGTGCGAATTCAAGGCTTCGACGGATTATATCAAGCCTGATATTATATGCGGGACAGAATCCTGGCTTAAAGGTGTAAAACCAAGGAAGGATCCAGCACCTAGTGCCATCAAGACCAGTGAAGTTTTCCCTGAGGGGTACACCATCCATCGTAATGACAGGACATCTGGCCTGGGTGGAGGCGTCTTTACAGCTACCAGAGAAGGCATAGTGGTCCACGAGCAGCCGGATCTCGTAACAGAATGCGAAATAGCCTGGTCCAAGATAAAGCTGAAGAACAAGAAGGACCTATTCATCTCATCATTTTACATGCCCCATCGCAACCTGAATGACATCAAGAAACTAGATGGGTCACTACACAAGCTGACCGACAACAGCAGAAGCAGACACATCTTACTGGCTGGTGACTTTAACTGCCCTGACATAGATTGGAAGAAACTGACGGTGAAAATTGGTGCTGCAGACCGTGAAGTTCAACAAGCCCTATTAGACCTCTCAATTGACCATAGGACTCACTCATATACACAACCAACCTACCAGAGACGGTAATATGCTCGACTTAGTCTTCACCAACAACCCTTCACTAGTTAAGACATCTACATCAATCCCTGTATAAGCGATCATGCAATGATAGTTACAGATATAGACATCCTTCCACAATACTTAATACAGAAGCCCCGTAAGATCTACATCTACTCTAAAGCAGATTGGGATAACCTCAAAGTAGACTAAGAATCCATCTCCGATGACATCATCTCTATGTGTACCAATCCTGGAACTACAGTACATGACATCTGGAATAAATTCAAGAATGGCATCTCTAGAACCATAGACAAGAACATCCCCTCAAAGATCATCAAAAAAAGACTATCAGTACCATGCTTCAGCAAGAAACTGAAGATATTGTTAAAAAGGAAAGCCCGTCTCTACAAACAGGTCAAGAAAACCAACCAGTGGAACAGCTACCACTCATTTCAGAAGACCTGCAAGAGAGAATTCAAATGTGCAGAAATAAACCATATAAACAACATAATACAAGATGGTCTTGATAATAACAACACCAAACCATTCTGGAGATATGTTAAATCTAAACGGCAAGGACAGTATTGGTATTTCGCCATTAAAAAGGCTTGGTAACTTAGTAAACAACAGTAAAGAAAAGGCAGAAATCCTTGTCCAACAGTTCCAGTCAGTATTCACCAAAGATGATCCATCCTACACTATACCCATAATCAACACGTCAACCTACTCCAATTATTCCACTACTGGTCATAAACATCTAAGGGCGTTGAAAAACTTTTACAGAGCATCAATACGAGCAAAGCTATCGGTCCAGACCAGATTTCTAACAACATCTTGAAGAACTGTGCTACACAACTGGCTCCTGGGCTACGCATGATTTTTCAAACATCCATCAACTCGTCAGCTCCCAGAAGACTGGCAAAACGCGTTTATCGCTCCAGTATTCAAGAAAGGGAACGTACACCTCCCTGAGAACTATCGACCTGTATCACTTACCTGTGTTTCATGTAAGCTGCTTGAACACATTATCTGCAAACATATCCTCACACACCTCGAAAACAACAACATACTTACCTCCCTTCAGCATGGCTTCAGATCTGGGTACTCCTGTGAAACCCAACTTCTTGCAACCGTACATGACCTACTGAAGAAACATGACGCTGGCAGATAAACAGATATGATTATCCTAGACTTCTCTAAGGCCTTCGATACAGTTCCTCACGAGAAGCTTCTGGCCAAGATAAAGAATATTATGGAGTAGACGGACCCCTAAACACCTGGATTCGGAACTTCCTGACCCAGCGGCATATGCAAGTCTTAGTAGAAGGCGAGTACTCGGACCCAGTCACAGTAGATTCTGGTGTCCCTCAGGGTACAGTCATGGGTCTCTACTATTTCTGTGTTACATTAACGATCTCCCTGATTCCGTTAAATCACAGGCGCGTTTATTCGCGGATGACTGCCTCCTCTACAGAGTCAAAGAAACCAGAAAGGACCATCTTATACTCCAAGACGACTTGAAGGCGTTAGAAGATTGGGCTCACAACTGGGGCATGCAGTTTAATGCCAATAAGTGTTATATCATGAGCATTAACTCGAAATCTTCTAACTTCTACTCCCTAAATAATCAGACCCTCCAACAAGTTAAAGAAAGCCCCTACCTCGGAGTAACCATATCGGAAGATCTGAAATGGGATGCGCACATAACAAAGACCATCAAGAAGGCCAACTCATCCCTCTGGTTCATGAAGCGCAACCTAAAACACTGCCCTAAGTCATGTAGAAGATCAGCATACCTGGCACTGGTGAGATCGACGCTGGAATATAGCGCCACCGTCTGGGATCCCTATTATAAGAAGGACATAACAGATTGGAACGGGGTCCAACGCCAAGCAGCTAGGTTTGTCTCAGGAGACTACAAGTCACGCGGAGGAGGGATGTGTCACACGAATGCTGTCAGACCTGAAGCTACCGTCGCTCCAAGACAGAAGGAAGTTGAACCGTCTCGTCTTCTTCTACAATTAAGGTGGTCGAGGGCTGGTGCCAGCTTTCAAATGCCAATCTATCTTATTCCTGAAAGACCTAAACGCCGTATTAAAGCAAAAGCTATCAGTGACTTTCAAACTAATAACATTATAGACAATCAGGTGTTAAATAATTCAAAGTGTTTCAAAACAATACAGTGCAAGAACGAACAATATAAAAACTCATTCTTTCCAAAGACAATTATTGATTGGAACCATCTTGAAGACAGTTTCGTTTGCACGCCATCATTGGAGAGCTTCAAATCAGCTCTCGTAAAGTGCTACTAACAGCAACAGCCTCTCTTCCGATGTGTTATGCCGTAACAGGCCCTACATCATATAGATTCAGATTCAGATTCAGATTTTACATGCGTCTTTATAATTGGTGTGTGTCTTGAATGCTAAACATTCTAAACATTATGTTTAAAACAAATATTTTGTCCAGTGAAGCAGGATCCGTCTATATTACAGGATCATGAAATAAGCTGAAATTTGTATATGAGTCCCTGAGTGAAGTAAGAGTTTACGAGTTACTTCACTGATTTGCCTACCGGCTGTTTGAGAACTTCAAACATTCCGTTATTTTCCACTGGAAATTATTCCGTCGGTGAATATAAGCAGACCAATTTTTTTTATATATATAATTAAAACAATAAAATATGTTCTATTTTAAAACACACATTTATCCGATTAAAATTCAAGCAAAATATCTCCTATCAGTTTTTTTATTCATATGTATTTTTTATTCATATGCATTAATTTAAATACTCGATCCTAACTGGTTCTGGCCATTTCGCAAACTTTTAAAATATGCGTAGATCATGATTTGTTTTAATTTTTCGATTGATAACATAAAACTTTATATTTTTTAAATGCCAGGGAAACCTTTCAGTTGTAAGCAGAAGAAAAAACAACTTCAAGATAAAAGGCGTAGGAAACAAGGTATATTTCAGTAAACATGGGGTTGTTGTTTATTGGTGGGTGTGGGGATGGAATCAACAATAGTAGGCCGCATGTTTTTAAAATCCCGGACGAGCCTCCAAATATAACAGATGGTGAAAAAATCGTTCCTCAACCGGGACTCGAACCCAGGTCTCTTGTTTACCGTACCAGTGCTCTAACCACAGAGCTATCGAGGACATGCGGTTAGGCCAAACAAAATTCACGGTGGCCCGACC
>JAWPHD010018039.1:0-41731 GCA_037043455.1 Cyrtodaria siliqua
AGATTCATGTGTTTAGAACACCCCCCCCCCCCCCCCCCCCCCCCCCCCCCCCCCCAGTCTGTTTTTGAGAATGCTGATCTATTAGCAATAAAGTAGATTTGCCACAGAGCATAACTTAAAATACATAATAATATGAATTCTTTATCATAGGGTCAGGCTAAATCAAACAATCGAAGTAAAGCATAGTTTATTTATCTGGGGTGAAAATTGAAACGCTTGTAGGGCCCCTGATAATAATTAATGCAATATTCAAACAAAGAACATGCAACCTCGTGAATTGGTAAAATGTTACTTGCACTGTAATTAAAAACATCTTGTTCAAATCAAAATGCACGAGGAATGTAATAGTTTTGCTCGTAGTCAATGGAGAACATCAACAATATTATTTAACGTGTATATTTGGGTGTGTTTTTTTTCGTGGAATGGAAGTGTGGCATACATTTAATTTCTGTAAATCAGGGCTACCGTTACTCAAAACTTCGAAACAACCTAGTGTTATGTTTTTACTGGTCCTTTGGGACCCAACGAGCCCAATATAGGTGGCTTATAAAGTAGAAATACCGCTTAAGCCGGTGCCTAGAGGGGCGTTGAGAAGTGTTGCTTCTTTCATTACTTCTCACGAACAGACTCAATAAAACCGAGTCTGCTACTTTATTCTCTGAATTGTGTTTGTTGCTCTCAAAGGATCACCTTTATCAGTATTTATTAACATGCACACTAGCGTTCGTTTAGTGCAGTGTGGCGGCTGTAAAAAAGTCTCCCCGTGCTACGAATCAGTAGTGTTATTTTTTACTGGTCCTTTGGGACCCAACGAGCCCAATATAGGTGGCTTTAAAGTAAAATACCGCTTAAAGCCGGTGCTAGGGGGCGTGAGAAGTGTTGCTTCTTTCATTACTTCTCATGAACAGACTCAATAAAACCGAGTATGCTGCTTTATTCTCTGAATTGTGTTTGTTGCTCTCAAAGGATCACCTTTATCAGTATTTATTAACATGCACACTAGCGTTCGTTTAGTGCAGTGTGGCGGCTGGTAAAAAGTCTCCCCCGTGCTACGAATCAGTAGTGTTATTTTTTTACTGGTCCTCTTGGGACCAACGAGCCCAATATAGGTGGCTTTAAAGTAGAATACCGCTTAAGCCGGTGCTAGGGGGCGTGAGAAGTGTTGCTTCTTTTATTACTTCTCATGAACAGACTCAATAAAACCGAGTAGTGCTGCTTTATTCTCTGAATTGTGTTTGTTGCTCTCAAAGGATCACCTTTATCAGTATTTATTAACATGCACACTAGCGTTCGTTTAGTGCAGTGTGGCGGCTGTAAAAAAGTCTCCCCGTGCTACGAATCAGTAGTGTTATTTTTTTACTGGTCCTTTGGGACCAACGAGCGCCAAATATAGTTTTTACTGGTCCTTTGGGACCAACGAGCCCAATATAGGTGGCTTTAAAGTAGAATACCGCTTAAGCCGGTGCTAGGGGGCGTGAGAAGTGTTGCTTCTTTTATTACTTCTCATGAACAGACTCAATAAAACCGAGTCTGCTGCTTTATTCTCTGAATTGTGTTTGTTGCTCTCAAAGGATCACCTTTATCAGTTTATATTTAGACACATTTTTATCATCGTAAAAGTAGATATAAACGTATATAAATGTAGCATTCCAGGACAGCAGTCAACCAAAACACGCATAGAATCAAACAACAGTTACACGAATAAATCAAAGTTAGTGGTTGACCCATTTACAGTTCGCCACTATGCCTTCCTATTTGATTATGCGATGACCGGACATAGTGTGGCTCCTGTGATGACTACTGATCTACTGCCTAGGGCTAAGCATCACAGGCAGGTGTCATCATCAAAGTGGTGTCTCGTTAAAATAGTCAATTTTACAAGTTAAAATATATAAAAGCCGCTGGGCTCAGGTCGTGTGGAGCTGCAGACGGGCACTGAAATCGTCAACAGTATCTGAATGCACCAGGTCTGGGGGGCAGATAAGATAAGGTAAGATAAGATAAACTTTATTTTGAGTCGGCAAGACATACAAACAATACAACATCAGCTCTTAACGAGCTTTTGAACCGACTATAAATAACATGTAGTATATTTAGAACAACAGTAAAATAAAACTGTCAAATGAGAAAACAAGTTACATTTTAATAATACCAGTTAAGAGTATATTATTATTTTGTACATTTAAACATACAGTCAGTGTCAATCCTACAGAGGGCAGCCTTGGTAAATCTTTCACATGCCACATACTGCAATCTTTTAAGAACTATTTAAGATTACAAATTATTAAAAAAACTGAGATTTACTATATAGGAGCAAAAGCTGTTAAAATTAAAATGGTGCTAAAACTTTTATCATGTCATATTAGACATGAAGAGATTGACACTGTCTGCATGCAGGACAATACAAACAATTAATTATCAATTAAACAGCAGAAGAGTATACTTTAGATCAAATTTCATCACTTTTCAATTTACTATAGATGATATAATCGATATCAAATACACTATTTAATAGGCCAATATCAGCACAGTATTAAGCACATTTATAGACACTTAGAAGCTGTTATGTTATGTCTATAGTCTTAACGGTGATAAATAACTAAGAACGAACAACGTGTTCTAACTAATAATCTGTAATTACGATGTTATTCATTGTAGTGTAAATAGGGAACTGTCGAGCAGCAGTCAGTGTTCCAGACTGGAGTGCGTGGTAAGAGAGTGTCTGTTATAAGACGACATATGGTAATACAACGACTTCCTTTTTAAATTCAAAGTTATAAGTTCTTTCATAATATAAGAATGCGTATAACAAGTTCATAGCTATAAAATGAATTCCTGGCAGAATTAATTAATGTTCATATTCAAATGCTTCGTTCGTGGTCAGTTTGGCAGCTGGTGATTAATCTCCAGTATCGCAGGCTGCGATGATCTTTGGTCCATTAAAACGTCATTTAGATCTGACTTTATAGAGTGTCAGTTTATAGCTGATTATCTTACATCTCCCGGCGGCACACTGAGGTTGATTAATGGGCATTTAATCCAACATGTTTCCAAGTTTATGGTAGTTCCATGATGATTACACTGATTATGTGGCCGCCTTGACCGGGCTAATGAGCATTCACCAGGAATGGGTTAACTTGACAGTTTAGTTAGACACAATCACTTTGCTTTTAATGTGTCTGCCATATCGCGAGATGCGCTTATCAGTTATTTTATTTATGAAAGTGGTTTGTTTTAACACATTTGTGGCATTTGAAGAGGTGTCTTCTGTTCCTACGGTAAATGGCATTATCAGCTTTTGTCATAACCGACGAGGATCGCTCATTATGCGTTTAACTACGACAGCAGGTTTCCACAATTTGTTAGATTGTTGAATTCTTACTGTGTCTCCAATTGACAAGGGGCTCAGAGGTTTTGCATTCCAGTCATAAAACCGTTTCCCTTTCATTTTTATTTTCTTTGACATAATATTCTTTCGAATTTGACCTGTGTTGGGGACGCTGGGGACTAACCTTTCCTTAACTACAGGTAAAACAGAACGTAATTGTCTCCCCATGAGTAGTTCTGCTGGGGAATACCCAATATCTAGAGGGGTAGCACGGTATTCAAGTAATCCGATCAGAGGATCCTTGTTATCAGCCTTTGCTTTTGTAAATATGCGTTTGACAGTTTACACAGATTTTTCACTCAGTCCATTTGATTGCGCGTATTTTGGAGAGGACGTAATGTGATTAATGTCCTATGAGAGTGAAAATTCACTAAATTCTTTGGAGCTATAACAGGGCCCACTGTCCGAGATTATACGTTCTGGCACGCCTAAGCGCGAAAATGTTGACTTCCTGTGATGAATTACAGTGCTACTCTTTAAGTTTGTAATCTGAACAACTTCTATGTAGCGACCGAAATAATCGACCATCAGTACAAATTCCTTATTGTCCCATGTAAACAAATCGGTGCCGATAGTTTGCCATTGATAAATGGGAACCTCATGTGGTATGAGGGGTTCCTTGGGGTTTGAATTTCAGTGCTCAAGGCAGATTGACCATTCTGATACCATTTCAGTTATGTCTTTTGAGATCCGTGGCCAAAACATGACGTCACGAGCTCTCCTTAGACATAACTCTATTACCATGTGACCAGTGTGTAATTTGTCAAGCAGTTTTGACCTGAGTGCTTGAGGAATGACTATTTTTTCCCCTTTCATGATTAACCCATTAACAACTGATAATTGATCACGGACATTCCAGTAATCTAAGATTTGTACGGGACATTGTTTTCTTAGATGGGACCAACCTTGGAGAATCACTTCACTGAGGCAATGTAATTGTGAATCTTGCTCAGTTTGAATCTGTATTTCTTCTATTTTACAATCACTAACAGCTAAACCGGACAGTACAGTGTACACATGTAAATCCATACCTTCGGACAGGTCGGGGTACGTGTCAGCAAGTGGCTTATGTGACAGTGTGTCGGCGACAGGTATGCTCTTACCTGGAAGGTAATTTAGGTTTAGGTCATGGCGTTGTAACTGAAACATCATGCGTTGCAACCGAGGGGGTGCCGCACATAGCGTTTTTTTCAACTCTGCGCGCATAAACATATTGATGAAAGCGTTTGCAGCCGAAAAGTATTGCGAACATTTCCTTCTCTATTTGCGCATAGTTTATCTCTGTCTGTGTCAGGGATTTGGACGCATAAGCAATCGGGTTATTGTCTTGTAGGAGGGTCGCTCCTAGTCCAAATTTGGAAGCGTCAACCTGTAATGTCAGCGGTTTTGTCATATCATAATATGACAGAACAGGTCCTGGTGACCTTGTAAAGATTTCCTTGACTTTTTGAAAGGCGTTTGATTGGGACTCGTCCCATGCTAATTCTACATTCTTGGCTAACAAAGAGCGTAAGGGGCTTGTGACCTCGGCTAAGCTAGGTGCGAATTTTGACAGATAATTTATCATGCCAAGAACGGTTTCGAGCTCAGCGCGGTTTCGCGGCTGATCCATGTCGTTAATGGCGGACACCTTGGAGGGGTCAGGTTTGAGTCCGTTGGACGTCAGTATGTGTCCAAAGTATTGAACTTCTGTGACACCAACAACGAGTTTGTCAATATTAAGTCTAATTCCCTTTTCGTGGGTACGTTGCAGAACATTACGCACGTTGCAGAACATTACGCAAGTTTTGGTCATGTTCTTCACGTGTACGTCCGTACACAAGAATGTCGTCTACAATGGCGGCGATTCCTGACAAACCTTCATAGCATTCATCGATCCTGCGTTGGAATTCGTCCTGGGAGCTCTTAAGGCCAAATGCAAGGCGCTTAAAGCGATACCGTCCAAATGGGGTGTTAAATGTAGTCAGAAACGACCAAGTTTCAGAGAGCTTGATGGTCCAGTATCCAGATCGAGCGTCTAATTTTCAGCAAAACTTAGCGCCACTCAATTGGGGAAGGACATCGTCTAACGTATGCATAGGGTAGTGAGGGCGAATTATTGCCTTATTTAGGTCTTTCGGGTCGAGGCATACTCTGAGGTCGCCTGACGGCTTCTCAACAATGACCATGGAATTGACCCCTTTTGTTGGAGTTGTGACTTTCACTATTACGTCATCTTGTTCCATGCGGTCTAATGCCGTTTTGAATTTGTCACGCAGTGCGACAGGAACTCGTCTAGGTGGGTGAACTACGGGGATACATTCGTGTCGATCTTAATGTCACATTCACCGGGGGCTTGACCTATGCCTTTGAATAAATCGGCATATTCGGCAAGTATGACTTCCTTATTCAAGGGATGCATGTTGTCCGTCGGTCTCGGAGACGCGTCCTTATCAAGGGAGTACACTAACTTAATCAGTCCAAAGTCAATACATGACAGTAAACCTAGAATTGCTGGTGACTTTGTCTCTACAATGTAAAAGTCAGTAGTATGCATGTACTCTTCGGACTTGCAGGGAAGGGAGCAATAACCTAGTGTGTTAAGTTTACTGCCGTTATATGCAGTCAACTCTACGGGTGTTTTTTTTAGGGTCATGACTACACCTAATGTGTTGTAAATATTTAGTGGTATAATATTTACTTGTGCACCTGTGTCCAGCTTAAATTGAATAGAGCTTTTGCTTACCTCAGTTGCCACAAATGCCTGATTATTCCTAATTTTAGAATACACAGAGTCGATGTAATATTCCGAATTCGCGAGATTGTCAGACACTTCGTTCACAGAGTTTGATCGACACATCTTGGAGAAATGGTTCCATTTCTTGCAATTGTTACATTGTTTCCCGTGTGCAGGGCACTTGTTTTTATTGTGCGTATATCCACAATTGTCACATTTCGTTGTTTTCGTCAGCTGTCCTTTTCGTCTCTGATATCAGTTCGGTGCAGGCTGTCCTTTTTTCGGTACAGGTCCTGGTCCTCTTTGTGGACGCTGCTGGTAGCGGTTGATGGCGTGAACCTCTGGTGCGGCGGAAGTTGATGATGCCATTGTTCTCAGCTGTTCTTGAGAGTACTCAAAATTTTGACATATCTGGATGGCTTTGTCCATTGCCAGTCTTCTCCTTCGTTTATGAGGCGTTCTTGTATTTTCCTGGAGTTTACTCCAAATACGATTCTATCACGGATCATGTCGTCGGCGTCATTGAACTGACAGTCAATAGCCAACAATTTCAATTGTGTTATGAATTGATCCACTGCGTTGCGTCCCTGGATTTCATTGTTAAATTTGAAGCGAGCGAACACCGGATTTAGCTTCGGCTGGACGTGCCTGGCAAATCGCTCACAAAGTGGAGTTAGGCGTTTTGCCTCCTCGTCAGGTATTGTCCAGGTATTAAAAATGTCTCTACCGGTATCACCAATCCATAAAAGTAGATATGTGATTTTCACTTCCTCTGATTTTTGCTTTAAGGGACCAGCAAAAATTTAAATCACAATGTTGCTTGAATTTTTCCAACTTGCTGGTAAGTTTTTTGATTCCCAGTCCATGTGGGATGTTGGAATTCCGGACAGATCCATATTGGTAATGTTAAAAAATTCAAACTGAATGTACACACTTTGTAAGTCCTTTTTTTTGAATGTTTTTTAAATTCCAACGATTTGTGTTTGCAGGTTAAATCCCACTTCTGACACCGTGTTATGTTATGTCTATAATCTTAACGGTGTTAATGTAGGACTATAAATAACTAAGAACGAACAACGTGTTCTAACTAATAATCTGTAATTACGATGCTATTCATTGTAGTGTAAATAGGGAACTGAGCAGCAGCAGTCAGTGTTCCAGACTGGAGTGCGTGGTAAGAGCGTGTCTGTTATAAGACGACATATGGTAATACAACACTGCGCACATGTAAATATGGTAGTTTAGCATTGCTTAGAGCTTATATAATCCTTGTAGACAAATCTGGGGACTACTGTATTTTTTCGATTTTCTTTGTATTATTGACTGAGCAGAAGTGCCATGATAGTGGGCAAAACTTAAAGTTTGACAGTATAAACGTTTGACAGTATAAACGTATGAAAACTGGTAAGTCGATTTAATTTGCATAAATGTTTTCCAATTCTTTTAAGTACATTGTGTTGTTGGGCAGTCGTCTTACATATGTTTTGTATATGTGTATCAAAGTTTAATTTCAAGTCAGTCTACACCCAGTAGCTTAACAGAATCATCACATTCAATAGAAGTGTTCCCAATTTGAAATACCGGAAATGTATCATGATTTTTTTTGCCAACAGCAGTTGCCTTCAACAGCAAGAACCTGTATTTGTATTATTCGTAATGTGTAGACGACTGGATGAGTGCTAAGTCATGTGTTCGTGTCTGGCGTTGAGGAGTTTGAACATAGTCTGGTAGTTTCACTGGAGAGCGGTTGTTGTATATCTTGTAGAAAGTAGTTAGTCGTTTGTTACTTCTGCGTTGTTTTAGAGGTTGCCATTGTAGATCATTCAGCACTGATGTTACGCTGTCCTTATACAAATAGTGTCCTGTTACAAATTCTGAGAGGACGGTAACGTGTTGTGTTTGTCTCCAATCTTGTCTTGTCGTGCCTTTAAGTTAATGATTTATTCCCTTGTTGTTCTGGCTTCTTTCAACAAGTCAATGAGTATTGCTTTGTAAATTTCTAGCTTTTTTAATATTCATATATACATGACCATCTTTCATTAATGCTGATTAGTTTGTTAGAGGATATAGCCTGGCGGGGATTTCTTTATTTACACTTTCCAGTTTTATTGGGATGACAATAGGGTAAGAGTGATCGAGGTTTGGTGTACCTAAGAACCTGGGTTAATCCACTAACGGTCTTGACACCGACCTCCAGTGGAATGGCCCTATTGTCAACCCGTTTCTGTTTGTGATTTCACTTGCCTTGTCTCCTATTTATCCTTATAATTGTTGTAATTGTTGTAATTGTTGTAATTGTTGTTTAAATGCGTGTTTTGTTGTTGAGAGTGGTCCTTAAATGCTAAAATTCCTGTTTGACTTTTATATCTACTTTTATATTGCCTATTAATGCTGATGAGAAGATATAGCATGGAGGGGATTTCTTTATTTACGATGTCTCGTTTTATTGGGATGACAATAGGGTGAAGCACTCAAGAACCTGATTTAAACCCCCGGCGGCCTTTTTGCCACTGGCCAGTTCAAGGCGGTAACCCTATGCAGCCCTTTTATGTTTGTGCTGTTGCATAGGTTGCTTCTATTTTTCCTTGGAATCTTTGTTTGTTTAATATGCGTTTTTGTGGTTGGCTGTGTTCTGTGAATGATGCATTTCCTGTTTGTCTGGTATTGCTACTTCTACCAATGGATAGGAGAGGGGAGATGCATTCCCTGTCGCGTCCGGAGCCCTTCAGGAAAGAAAACAACTTCTTACTGACCACTTTTGTGTCACCATGTTTTTTGTCGTTAACACCAGGGCTTTTAATTATCATCCCAGTTAACACGTAAAGATGTTTAATGTTTGCATCATGGTTTCTCTTACTACTCTTACTACTATACTTACTAGGCGTCTCCATTTCAGATGTTATGGTTTTCTCTTCTGGCACTTAGTTTTCTTGTACCTCATATAGCTTATTTCTTTTTCGAAATACTCGTCCGATGATATTTTAATGGATCCTGTATGATCCAAGATAGAGATCGTTTACCTCGAATTTGTTGTGATGGCGCACATTCACCTTGTGACTTCTGGATATGTTCAGTAACCTCGTCCTAGAGATTTTGCACGGCCTTACCTTGGTGACCAGCTAAAAAGCAGTCTTTGATGGATTCCATCTTAGACTCAAAAAGTTCACGATTGGTGTTTTTATACAAGTATATACAGCGTGTTTTTATTTTTAAAAATGCGGGCTTTAGATTGGCACCAGAACAGACAATATCATGGTCACTGGTACAAGGTATTAAAATATAGTTTCAGTCAAGGTATCGTTTGCAGTTTGAATAAAATATCCATGATGTTGTTGGAGCGTGAAGGCGCGTTGACAATTTGGCCCAAGTTAAACGTTGATATAAAAGTCGTATATAATTTTTAATAAAATCCTCATATAGAACATTATGTTGGCAGTCATGTAATAGGGTTGGTAAATACCCATTCCAATTGAACATTGGGAACTTCATATCACAAATTAATCATGTGCCAGTATATTTACTTACCATTTCAAGGGACTTTCTCAGTTCAGTCAGGCTGTTCTCAGGCTATGTAATGATCTTTGGCACCTACTACTTGTAGGCTCGTCCATGTTATTTCACAGTCAGTGGTGAACTGTGGCTCATGGGGGCTAAATAGGTTTTTACCTACTATGATAAAAACAGCGTAACTGCGTGTTTTTTTCTGCCTTTCCTGTCTTCTCCGAATAGGGAGAAGGAATTATGAGGAGGTAAATTATGGGGAGGTTTTTCCTGGTGAGAGCCATGATGGTTTTCCAGTGTCGATCAGGGTGTCGAACTCACCAATCTTGGTCACGACTAATTTAAAACCTTAAGTTTACAATGTTTGTTTTTACTTTTATTTGGAGACTTAGCTTTTGATTTCTTTTGGGTGGACGTAAGAGCAAACTCTGGTTCTGGCTACAGTATTCGTATCAGCAAGGGATAAGAGCGAGGCATCAGTTTGACTAATTAAAATTTGGTAGTATATAACTTAAACATGGCCAAGAGTACGAATCAAGGGCTGCATGGACCAGGTAATGTTTGTGGGTCATGAAAGTACATTCAAAATGAAACTAAGTTTCGCAAGAATCGCACTGTATGGCATCTCGCATAGCTTTTCCACACTGGCCACAGAGATATTTGGAAACGTTGTTTATATTTCCAGTTAAACCCTAAAATAAACCCTAGCTGAAATTAGATCTGTACTACTGTGGTAATGTATGTCTGTGGTGTCCATTTTTAATCGATTAATAACCGAACATCGATCGGTTTGAGAAACTAACCCGCCATATAACGGCAAAATTACACTATGAAACCGTTTATCAAAACTCTATCCAGGTGTTTAGGTCATATAATAATGTATATGTGTCGATTAAAAGTATTGGATTTTCTCGGGCTCTTAAAATACCCGTGATAGAATATGCGTATTTTAATGAAATTTTTATGAGTTGGTAACTCTTAATTCAACGATCCAGTTTTGGGGTTTAGCCAGGCTGGTGAAAGCCGTCTATAACGTGTCTATAGAGTTTGGAAATATGTATTACTAAGATATATACCTCGTCGTCAGTAGGTTTAGAAACGGTATACATATGTTGTAAAATTTGGCTGTTGTTGGCGGGATAGCTACTTTAAGTGTAACCGCTGATCTATCATGAACTTTCAACCGATTCCTAACACTACTTGCATGTTCTCTCCCTACTTTTTCGTTCTAAATTTAGCACCAAACAATCTGGGATGAGAATGTAAAGCATAACGGTCATCTTCTATGGTAATGCAAGAGTTCCAGATATTTAGCATTTTCCACTGTATTAGAGTCACATATGAAAACACTTCACTCTATTATTAGCTGTAGTAATTTAATAAGAGAAGCAGACCTGCTTTTCCATAGGAATAGAAAAAGAAACAACCGAACCAAAGTTTTCGGAGGGCGACAGAAGAAGTCAACAAGGAAGACAATGAGCTTGGTGAGGGAGACACCACATACACCGACCCAGGGGAGTAGCGGTAACACAGGAATATCTGTAAATAGTTTTACGTCGAGTATTTTAGATAATATCACATATAAAATACTGGAACTTCAGGGTTTAGTCATTAAAAGTGTACTTCAACGGTGGATTCTACGCCTGTTCCAAGATACAATTATGATAAAGTAGGTTATAAGTTGGTGAAGAATCAGACGACTAGCATTAACTGGTATAAAGACATAGAGAGTACATCTGCAGATGAGGCATGGACCTATTTCAGAGAATGTTTGATTGGGAGTATGGAAAGCAACACATCTAAATCGGGAGAATATCCAAGGGACGAAGAAAACAACGAAAACAATTGTATGCATATGACGAAAGAACGAATGGACAAAGTGCGATCAAAGAATACAGCGTGGAAAAATCGTTTCATTTAAAGACAGCCATAATTATCAAGAGTATGTGAAGGAGCAGAATGAACTGAGAGACATGATTAAAAAACTGTGCCAAGAATTTGAGAGAGATATAGCCGCAAACGGTAAAAATAACCCAAAGCCAGGCCTTTTGGAGATATGTTTCGAGAAAAACCAAAACCAGATCAGGTGTGAGTGACTTACCTGACGATGAAGGAGTACTTAGATCAACTGACAAAGATAAGACAAATTGAGTGTTTTACGAAGGAGACATTAGACAATATTTCTTCACTTGAAAGTCAAGTCAGTGGACATGAAATTGGAGACGTTATTCTTAGCGAGGACCTTATCTATAAGAAACTCATGAAGCTATTCATTGACTCACCGGCAACTGAGAGTAGTACTCAACGGCGTTAAGTGGAAACAAGTGTTAAGTGGGATACCTCAGGGAAGTGTACTGGGCCCAGTGCTGCTTGTCATCTTTATAAATGACATTCCTTATGTAGTGTGTAGTTTGATGAAGATATTTGCTAATGACACAAAATTGTACGGAACAGTTAAAACAGTGGAGCAGTCTACCCTTTTACAAGATGACATCAATAAATGATCAGACACATATAATTGGAATTCAAAGCTGCAAAATGTACACCTAGGATATAACAACCCGAAACGGACATACTACATGAAGTCCTATCAGGGCGAAGTAACTGAGTTGGCGGTACTAGCTAGAGGAGGACAAAGATCTGGGATTCTTGATTCAGAACTAAAGTTCCACAAACAAGTTGCAGCAGTCACAAAGAAAGCCAGCAGTATCCTGGCGGTTATTAGAACCTTCTCACACCTTGACAGAGACATAGTCAGTAGATTGTTTTCAGCATTGGTCAGACCACTTATTGAGTATGGAAACTCGGTTATATCTCAACGCTTCAAGACAGACATGACATTCTGGAAAAGCAACTCGTCTAGTAGCTGATCTCAGCGGTGTGACATATCAGGAAAGACTGCACGTACTGAATCTCCAATCCCTGCACTATAGAAGAAACAGAGGAGAAGTATCCACAATCGTAAATGGACTAGTTCGTATCCCGTCTACAACTTTCTTTACTCCATCTGAATAGGTCACAAGAGGTCATGCTTTGAAACAGCAGTGCACGTTAGATGTCAGGAAGTACTTCTTCCCATTGAGGGTGATTTATTTTTGAATAGCTGGAATACACTGCCAGGTGATGTGGTAACCGTGCCTTCACTAGACAGTTTCAAGAACAGGTTAGCTAGAGCCTGGTGGGATAGGAGATCCAAGCTCTATAAACATTTGTTTTTTTTACGATTACTTATAAAAAAATATATAAAAAAATAAATAATAATAAAATAAAAATAAAGCAGATATACAGGTAAGTTCAACCCCATCGGTATGAGTATTATATAAAATCTATTTCAGTCTTGTTCCTGTAATGCTTAAAACTATTATTATTAGTATTGCTCCTGTCATGTCTGTTTTGTATGTACTTGGTATCTATCCAGTGTAACTGGTCAGGGGCAACTTTCCGTCACTTTTGCAAACATTAACTTATTTGTCAGACAAATCTATGTATCCTGACAATGTTTACTCTAATTTCTATTAGGTTACCTCTTCCTGGAAATTTGACACCAAAGAATTTTGCTTTATAGTGGCACGTGACCATTTTATAAATAGACTAAAACTGAGAAATCATTTTGTTTACAAGCCCAGTTTCCGTCATGTTTTTTATCGAGTGATAGATACAACTAGGTCATGATACAGTAACATTTTAAAAACTAAAAACATGTTTGCAAGTCTATTCAACAATTTCATTTGTAAAAATTGTATGTTTGCATTGTTCCATCATTCACCTCGATCGCTATAATAATGCGCCTGGTAACGTCTGTGTAAATCAAACAGATACAGGTATTGAGTTGTTTCTATTTGGTCAAAATATATTAGGGACCGACCATTTTGATTCCTGGTGGGGGCCTGGGATTTTCCTTTCAGCCGGAATAAAAAAAAAATCATTTCTTTAAAGCCGGGATTTTTACTATTCGTAGAATAAGAAGAGCTGTTGTAGATCTACTCAACTTCTGCGTCGACGTTGGTTTTCAGTTGTACGTTGGCCAAGTCCAATTATTTCAGCAACCACTGGTCAGTAAAACTTGAAATATATCATCAGTACCATCAAGGACACTGGTAGACACATGTTCCATAACTCTGTATTGCATTTAAGCAAAAGCATGCCATTTTCTTACTTTGAATTTCTGGTTTTCAAGTTATTTTTTGAAAATACCATATATTTTAACAACTGAAAGTAACTTCAGTAAAGCTTGGAATATCAAGGCAGGGTCTTCCACATGTCATTTAAGAGCATATTCCCCCTATCCTTTAATTCAAAATCTGATTTCCCCCTATTCCTTAATTAACCCCATATCCTTTGGTCTCTCTGCCCTATCCCTTAAAGCAGCAAAAAATCTGCAAAATGCATTATACCTGTCTATGAATAGCTCCTTGTTGGCTATACTTCTTTAAATCCTTTTATTTACAGTTGAAATATACTTCAAATTGCATCTAAATAAATCATGAAAATATTGGTCACCCGAAAGGTAACTCCCTCGCACACCCACCCATAACATTCAAATTTAATTTCCCCTATCTCTTCAATAATATCTGTGGAAGACCCTGCATGGGAACTAGTAGACACATGTTCCATATTAACTCTGTATTGCATTTAAACAAAGTTATGTTCCTTTTTCGACTTCAAAATTCTGGTTAAAGTTTTTAGGCAAGTCCTGGTATTTCAATGGGTGATTGTTAATTATTAATACAACTTCAGTAAAGCATGGATGCTAGTAGACACATGTTCCATAACTCTGTATTGCATTTTAGCAAAACCATTTATTTCAATACCCACTAGCCATATATCTCTGTCAAAAGAGCTTGACAAGTGTCATCAGAGTCACCAAGGACACTTACAGACACATGTTTCATAATTTGTATTTCATTTTAGCCAGATGATATTTTCTTTCAACTTAGAGTTTCAGTTAAAGTTGTTTAAGCAGCTTCTTATATTTCAATGAAACTCACCGCATACATCAAATAACAATGGCAAGCCTGTAAATGTCATTAGCCCCATAAGCACCACACCTTCCCCACTCGTACACCACCACCACCATCACCATTCTATTGTTCTTGTTCTATTAGTTTGGGTTTCTCTTCAGTTACCATGTCTGCATCCTGTTTTCTTCCAACCCCTCCCCCCATCCCCACCCCCACCTCCCCCATCCCAACACACACAATCACACATACTCTCCACCTTAGACTCTCCCAATGGAAATATTGTATTGTATTTTGTTTCTTTCCTATTCAGTAACATTTCACTTCCCCTCCCCACCCTCTTCAAGTTCATATGCTTTCTGGGGTATTGAATGTCTTGCTTTGATATTTGGTATATATGTTTACTGACAACCCCTACCTGTATCCCCTACACACCACCACCTAACCTTCACAATTAAGACGACCTTGTGAATGAACTCGCACCATGGTTGGTGAGACAGAAATGTCAGTGGCCTTGTTTAAAATTGACTTTGAATAATGGAGCACGCTGTCCTTTCTATAGCTCTTGTTTAATATGGATCGTTCCATTTTGGTGGATCATGAACTCCATGTGCTAGTTTTAATCTTAAGTTATGCTTGTCCTTGTCTGCTTTCTATGTGAGCCTCCTTTTGCTCTTCTAAAGTATGAATTTATTGGATGTTTGTTTGGTGGTGTAGGAGATTGTCTTGTACTTGGCAATGTCTATCATGTTCCATAACTCTATTATTAACACTGGGATATAGGCATAGTTTGTCTGTACCCTGGCATTGCATGTGGCTGAAGCTGCTTCTTAAGTCTACTTACTTGTTGGTGATATGCCCCGTGTGGTTCTCGGGGGCCCCGTTTGGTCACGGGGCAAAGAATAGGGCCACTGCAGATCCCTTTGGAGGGATAGGCAGAGGGGTAGAATCCCCCCAAATTCATGTTCATTTTATCATTTTTTGTTCATTGTTCATGTTCATTAAAGGTCTTCATCATGATCCCTGCATTGTTTCAGGTGCTATCTCGCTCGCATCAAAAGAGCAGTGGCAGAAAAACAATAACGTGGCTCCAGCGTAAGTGGAGTTTCTGCGATAGAATTTGCAGCAACTCTGCAGTTCAGGGTGAGAAGGTTCTAGGCCCATTTTCCATATTTTATCTCGATGTACATGGAAGATGAGCCTGGCATGTTCGTGCCTTTTAGGCGCCATATAACCTTTTCATGTGTTGGTGCGCCTTAAAACCCCAATTCAATTCAATTCAGTTGTTGGTGATATTCGCAAAGTCCATTGCACAAGTACCAGGACCCTTGTATTGTAATACTAACATGACCACTGCATACCACATTGATTACTGACATGTCCAAAGTACAACATGTTTGTTGGCAAGTCCATTTATTTCAATACCCACTAGCCATATATCTCTGTCAAAGGAGCTTGACAAGTGTCATCAGAGTCACCAAGGACACTTACAGACACATGTTTCATAATTTTTATTTCATTTTAGCAAGATGATATTTTCTTTCAACTTAGAGTTTGAGTTAAAGTTTTTTAAGCAGCTTCTTATATTTCAATGAAACTCACTGCATACAGCAAATAACAATGGCAAGCCTGTAAATGTCATTAGCCCCATAAACCCCCTAAACTAAAGAGTAGCCATGATAACTATCATGGCTACTTTTTACCACATTTTATACTACCATGACCGCCGTATATCACAAGTATTACTACCATGACCACTGTATACCCCATTTAATACTACCATGGCTATTAAGACTAAATACCACATGTAATACTGCCATGGCTACTAAGACTAAATACCACATTTAATACTACCATGGCTACTAAGACTAAATACCACATTTATTACTACCATGACCACTGCATACCCCGTGTATTGCTACCATGAGCTATGCATACTACATTTATTACTACCATGACCACTGATACCATATTTATTAATAATGAATGTCAAACATTCATGTTAAATTTACATAGACTGTTATTTCCCATTTTGTAATATCTCATATCGCTTGTAATGTCTCCATGGAGTGAGTCACTGAATGCTAGTATTTTTTGTAATGCCACCCCATATAACTTGTACTGTACTTGGTGGAGGACCCTTTTACAGTTCGCCACTATGCTTTCCTCTTTAATTGTACGATGACCGGACAGGCTGTGGACCCTATGATGACGCCTACCTAAAGCCCATTGGGACGGTGGCGTTTGATGTTTGACTATGATCTTTCCTTAATGGTTTATTCTCTTGTTGCTCTGGCTTCTGCCAAGTCATTGAGTACCTTCATTGTGGCTTTCTAGGCTATTGTTTTTTTTGTAGACAGACAGACAGACTTTTTATTCAGTTTTGTACAAAGTACATCGTCTACAATACATACATATTAGCATATATGATGTCAACGTATATATACAAGTAAATGGTGAAATATATACAAATGGTATAATTAATCATTTCATTATTATTGTTATTATTGTTATTATTATTATTATGTAGTATAGTAAATAAGAGTAGGAGGTTGAACTAAGTAACTACCTTTCAATAGTTAATAAAGCGTTTCTTAATACAATTGATTCTTTAACATATAACGGAAGTTTTATTATTTTTTGTCATGTGATTTCAATGGTGAAATATAATATACAAATGGTATAATTTATCATTTCATTATTATTAAAATTATGTAGTATAGTAAATAAGAGTAGGAGGTTGAACTAAGTAACTACCTTTCAATAGTTAATAATGCGTTTCTTAATATAATTGATTCTTTAACATATAACGAAAGTTTTATTATTTCTATCTTGTCATGTGATTTCAGTAACTCCAAATATTTGAAAACAGAAGGACGTTTGTAATAACAACGTTTTAAGTATTTCTTTCTAATATCAATATAACAAGGACAAATACATACAAAATGAAATTCATCTTCTATATCTAAACTATTGCAAATTAGGCAATATCTTTCTTCACGAAGTGTTCTATTGTTGGCATATCTACCAGTCTGTGTATTCTGAGTGGATGTACAGATAGTCTAAGTCTAGTAAAATATAGACGTAAACTTTTTGGCAAAATATCTAAATATGTTTCATATTCCAAACTAGTTTTAATATCTTTGTACAATGTTAACACAGAACTGTTGTTTAAGGTACCACACCAATTTTGTTTAAAGGCATCTAAAACTCTAACACGAGCATATTTGTTAGTAGTATAGAAAGGGGGGGGGGGGGGGTGGGGGGGTACCAGCGCAGTTTTTATGCTAGGGGGGTACTCAAGCGTAACTCTCATTTGTACCACCAAGATCTAAATGTAAGTCACGCCTAAATCAACACCAACATATTTCAACAGTTTTCTCAAGCAACCCCGCTCTGGAAAACTCCACCCCGTGCACCCCCCCCCCCCCCCCCTTTCTACACTACTAATCAATCCGGTTTGCCATTTTAATAACATAACATTTGCAACTCGTTAGGAGAGCGCAATTTTATTTTATGTCTACTTTCGTCGAATCTACTTTCGGCGAAGTTTTTCAATAGCATTTGCAACTCGTTAAGCAAAGTCAGACGGAACCGGGCAGTAGTCTTCATCATCGCCCTGCATATCATATTTTACCATTGAGTATTTTACTTGTATGCTAGCGTATCTTGTCCATTATCTAATATGTACCGTTTATCATCATAAGCTGATAAACTTTTTTTATTTATTGCATAGCTGCTTATGTTATGCTTTTGTGATCTAATAACTTTCATCTCATGATGAGCTTCTGTTGCTGTAAACAAAATCTTTTTGTAATCATCATGCGCTATCTGTTTTTTAACAACACACTTTTTAACACCGTTGCATTTCTTTGCGCTAACCTCATTATCTAGCACATACGAATATAGTTTACTTCGCAACCCAACAAATTCAACAATAGGTATTCCGCACGTTTCATCTTTCATCTTGCCAATAACTTTTTTATTATCATTAAAATGAAACTGACTTTTTGGATCATAATCACAATTATCAAACAGTTCTTTATCCTTGTAAAAGTCTGCGTACACATCTTTTGTTTTTATTTCATAACACAAGGAATCGGTATCAGTAAATAATAACTTAGCTTTTTTATCATAATTGTTTTTGATATAGTTGTAATGGAAATCATACATCAAATATTTTGACAAGTCTAAAATACACATGCCAACATAAATAGGACGATTTAAAACTAATCGTTCTTTTATTCTGTTTACAGCAAATAAATTTTCATTAAACATTTTACAAGAAATAAATGAAGGTCTTGCCGCATATTTTAAAAGAACCTCCTCGTCGTGAGTCAATTTAACATTAATTCTTTTTCTCAAGTTTTCCATAGTTTTGCCAAAAACTGAATTGTTCATCAGTTTGAAAAAATCCTTTTCAAAAGCATTTTTACTAGCTGTCCTCTTGGTAGTATTAAAATCTATGTAGTCTTTAACCACTCTGATTCGTCAAACTGTAGTATTCGATGTATTTTTGTCACCTTTAATCCAAGCGTTTTGTACAATTCTAAGTTTCTAAAATGCACGACATACTTTTCTTTATTTTTCAACGTCGTAACAAGTTTATTAACTCTACAATTTCCTAGATTAAACTTTTGTTTTAAATTTTTACAATAGTCTGACAACCACTCATCTTTTATATTTAAACTTTCTGGGGCGAGAGGATAATCATTATGCGAGTCATGTAGTTTTTCGGGATACTCGATATCGCACTCAACAATGTAATTTGATTTTCCTTTTTCAAACTTACCAACCCACTTGAAGTTGCCAGTAGGTAACGGTTGACACATGGCCCACCCGTACAAGTTATTGGCATCAAGATATATGATGTACTTGCTTTCTTTTTTCTTGTCATAGTTTTTCATATATTTATTGTTAGCCTGTGAATATCTATTTTTTGCAATATAACTCGTACCACCTCTTAATCCTTTTTCCACAAACAAATATTGGTCAATATCAGTTATTAAGTCAAGTTGAATACCAGTCATCTTGAGGAATGCATCCCAGGCTAACCCAGGACTACTGAAGTAATGGCAAGGATCTAATTTGTAATACTCAATGCACATTTTTCTAAAGTTTTCAAAAACATCTGTCAGCAGCAGCACATCAGTCTTAAGATACAGATCATGATATTCTCCCATATTTTTAATCTTAAATGTTTTCCATATGTTTGTAGCATGATCGTAATCCGCATCTGAAATGTGCTCATCATTTAATTGAGAATAAAAGCTATCTTTGCCAGGTAACTTAGTATCCTCGAAACGTTCAAAACTGTTCATGTAATCATAAGGATAAACGCCTTTTCTTTTTAGCAAGTCTAGCTTTTTATCGCTATATTCTTGAGATATGTATTGAAACGACGGAACGTTTTTTACTAGATTATCTAATGATTGGGACATAAACTGAAAACTATCAATAAATACTAAACTTTTTCCTAACATGAAAGCCATATACTTTTCCATGTTATTTGGTATAACATTTATGTTTTGTTTAAACTTTCCGATGTGTTGCATTATGAAGTGAGAGTCATATCCTCTCAAGTTATGAAACACAACAGGTATTTTTCTAGTCAACCTGAAATTAATATTACATATATCATGAGCGCTTCCCCTGTACTTTCCAGTTATATGACAATAGTCCCTGACTTTTCTAAGAGAGTTTTCATATGCTACTGTACGGCTTGGGTCATCTTTTTTAAGAGTTATTGAAAAACCATTACCGCAAATATGGCATGATTTAGATTTTTGGAATCTAGCTTCTTCTTTCTGCGACATTACTAGATCTTTTTTAAAGTTTGCATTCATAGTTTTCTTGCACCACTTTTCTTCTGCTATCATTTTTTCTAAAAACTTGTAAACAGCATCAGGTCCTCTATACGTTACAACTGGTTTTGAATATTGATCATCATAACAACAAACAACCTTGTATCCATAACCGCAATCAGTATGCTTTTGACATGCTTCCGTGTGTGATTTTTTAGGATTGTTCGATACTGAAGAAATACTTTCAGTTACTGCTTCAAAATCAGCATATATAACAAACTGAACCATTAGCTGTCTGTCGTAGTTTTTAAACTTAACTTTTTCATCTTTGTTTGGCATCTCTACTGCTTGTTTTCCGTTAAGTGAAAGACAAACAGGTTTATGTTTTTCCAGAACTCTTTTAAATTTAAAGCACTGCAAGCATGTTTTACAAAACCATTTTCTTTCCTTGTGTGCCGTTTGATTAAACATCAAACTGTTAAAATCTTTTATCCACACGTAATGATTTTTTTCTTCTTCGGTGATTAAAAGCATATCACATGTTTTTTCTGCTTTATTTTTTGATATGTGCAACGGGTATACTTGATAACTTCATACCCAAATATGTTAAAACAAATGTTGTTTTGTTTTTCTATTTTTGGGATTTGATTGATAGTAACAGGAAACGTAATTCCTTCATAATTTAGATCATCAATATGCTTTTTATACTTTGTTATTCTTTGCAGATCTTTTTCAACAGGAAATTCATAAGCCAAATGGCACCATCTGAAGCATTCGTTATCTTTTTCATTTTTTATATTGATCAATCCTTTTTTAAGAATTAGTAAGTTCTTTTGGTAAATCCAAATAAGAGCTACCTCGCAGAGGCTGATACTTTATTCGATTTATATAGTGTGCATCTACTGATTCAATTTGCCAACCACTTCCCAGCTGAAGCCAATTTCCAATTATATTTATAATTTCTTCTCGTGCTTTGTCTAATGCTTCTGATATTTGATTTTTATTTAATATTATTGCAGCCTTTGAGGCAAAGTAAGCTGTTTTGTATATAATATCAAAACTTACTATTTTTTTAAAAGTAAGTTTTATATCAACGCTTAATTTAAATCCACCTGTTTTTCTTAGTTCTTTTTTAAGAAAGTTCACAACTTTTGATTGTGTTTTTTGTAGTTGTCTGAGCGGATCTTTCCTGACGATAACATTTACTTTAAAAACCTTGCTATATTGTTTTGGGGATGTTTCAATTTCTCGGATACTCATTATATAATATTACATAGGATTATTTCTTTAAGCCCCTATTAATTAATTAATTAATTAATTATTTTGAAGTAAAATATTTATTCCCCGGTTAGATTATATTATTTTTTATTTATCCGTGCATAATAATTTTAATTCCTTGTTCAAGTAAAACATCATAGTGGGCAATAAAAGAAACTTAGCATAAAGTTGGATGGTAACTGGTCACCTCTGAAATTTGTTTTTTACACAAAGAACATAGTTTGTTTATATCTCTTTTTTTTTTATTTTCCATGACAGTTTTAGTTGTTTTGCCATTGTTATGATTCTTTCTGTCAAATCTTGAAAGTTGAAAAAAATTAAAAGCTCAGCATCTAATTTACTGGCATCTTCAAAATCAACCGTTTGAGCATGTGCTATTTGATCTTTTTTAAAGTTATTGATTTCAATTTCTACTTGTTCCATTATAATATTACATAAGATAATATTTTTTAAGCCTATATTTAAATATATGATGTTATAGTATCATATAATGAATTGCAAATATTGTGAAAGAGTTTTAGATATTATTGATCCTCCTGGGGTGTGCACAGATTGCATCTTATTTCACACGATAAAGAAGCTTTGTAAATATTGTACCAGAGCCAAGCTGTGTTACAATTGTACATACGCATGTGTGAATTGTAACGATACTTGTGAAGTTTTCGATAACGAGCGTGTTTGCCTTAATTGTGGTACCCACAATGGTTATAATCTTATCACAGGTTGCACCTACAACCAAAAGAAAACTATTTACCTCAAGAAGTATCATTTGGATAAATACTTGGTAGCATTTGATTTGTCTTCTGCAAATAGGCAAAGATTTGAAGATTTGTTTTACAAAATTGTAAAGATTTTGGATCAGATAGAAGACCGAAAAAGATCAATCAAATTTGAATACATTTTTCAAAAAATATTTAAAATATTAAAAATAGAAAAAGAAACAAAACCGATTAAAACAAAATCAACCAGAGATAAGTACGATAGGATATGGAAACAAGTCAAATTACGACTGAATGCCATGACCGTTTAACTTGAATCTTTTCATATACATTTCCAGAGGCTCTGTAAAGTTATCATTCTTTTGAATCTCTAATATTTTATTGAAGGTAATCCTAATTACCTCTTCGTCATTTTCTAGTCCTGTTGTTGTTTGGACATATGATAGAAGTTGTTTAAAACTCCTATGATGTGTTTTTAACAAAGTATTTTTTTCTGCTATTCTTGTTTTACTCACTAAAACAGCAACTACTGGAGGAACTGCACCAACCACAGTTATGAAAACAGGAATTGCTGGAACTAATGCTAGGAGAGCACCACAACCAATTATTCCACTGGTAATCTGTAAAGTTGTGTTTATAATACCGCACAATTTATAACTGCGTCTGTATGCAGCCACAAGTTGCGTCAAGTAATCAATTAATTCTTCTTTGGTTTTCATGTATAATTACAGTTAGACAATAATTTAATTGAGATATTTAGAAAAAAGTTGCTCGTGTTCTTTGGGTGATATTTTACTTATTTTTAATAATTCATCGATTATGCTAATACCTTTATTTATCAGCTGCGGACTATTATTTCCTGATTCGATGCTTCCACATACCAACTCTAGATCATCCATCAAATCATTAGGATTATTGTAATATTCAACACAACCTCCTAAAACCTTTGAACTTTGAAGAACCTTTATGAATTGGTAAATCAGATAATTCTGTTAGTTTCTTAAAAGCATTCTGAGACAGCTTTCAATAAGTTTTTACATTGTTGTAACGCTTTGTTATCAAGTCTATAAAATCATCATCTACTTTCATATCTAGCACAACTGCTTCTCCTTGCTTGGCAATAAGTTTGTGATAACCAATAAGCTTAGGTAAATCAATTTGTAACATTCCATAGTGGCCATCTTTGTCAACTTTGTAGGAATTTTTATTTTGTTGCATTCCTTTGCCAGTCTTTTGTATAATTTCGCTAGCTGTTTGAATCCGCTCAGGCAACGTTTTTATATAAAACCCCAAAGCATTTGCCTCATCTGCTTTTTCATTATATTCCTTTAAAAGTAAATCTCTCTTTATTTTGGTGCCATCGAGATCACCGAGTAATTTTGAATATTTAAGTTTAGTCGCATCGGATGTTGCTCTTTCCTGACTCGCTTTGAGTTTTTCTTCGCTGAGGTTCTCTGCTATTATCCTTAGACCTCTTATCCTGGGAAGTAATTTATCATATATCTCTTCAGCCTTGTCAGTATATCTTTCATAATCAGCACTCCCATCAGTAATACCTGATATTTTAGTTGGCATTGGCAAGTCATACTTAACAAGTACGTCTTTATTCATACCAGCATCCAAGTCAATATCATACACCGGTTTGGGTTCCTCAGGCCTCGCGGCAGGTTCTTCCCATTCTTCTTCTATTTCTTCATCCCCGGGTTCAGCTGGTAGCGGTGGTGGTAGCGGCGGCGGTGCTATGACTCCACGATCAGTCGGGGCTAGTAATTGCGGACGTATTGCCTCAGGAAGAAGAGCCAACTGTTGATGTATTTCCGGAAGGGTAATCAAATGTTCAGCCAGCCGCCTTGTTTGCTCTGTTATTTTACTAGTTACAGGTTTAAATATTTCTTTGTATAAATCACGACTAGCTCCTTTTTCTAGCCTTTTTTGAGTAACTTTATTTTCGTATTCTTTAACAAGCTCACTCGCTTTTCGCTTTTTATCTGCTAATTCTTCCCATTTTAACAAAGACATGTATAATATAAGATTAGATTAAATTAAGATAAATTAGAATAAGTTAAGACAAGTATTATCTAAGTATTATTATAATGCAAATTCCAAACTACGATATGAAAACAGAAAACGGTAATTTTAAACAAATATGGAACTTCATACCAGACTGTTGTTTTAGAAGTTAATTTGCGGTAATTCAGGATCTGGCAAGACGAACACACTAGTTCACATGTTGCTAAAACCTTTGGTTTACTACGACAAGATTTACTTGTTTGCTAAAAACTTAGAGCAGTCCAAGTATCAGGTCTTATCACAAAAACTTGAAAAGATAGCAAAAAAGAATAAAATCCCGGTCGAAGACATATTAGAATGTTCGAATGATGAAATTATCCCTGTGGATACGTTAGATTCAGATAATCAGAAGACAGCTATTTTTGACGATTATGTTTGCGAGCGTTATCAAAACGATATTATTAATTATTTCATCCAGGGAAGACATAAGAATTGTTGTGTGATTTACTTGTCACAATCTTATTACAAAACTCCTAAAGACATTCGTTTGAACTGTTCTCATTACATCTTCGCGACTCCTGTTAATCGCGAGCTGGGTATGCTTTCCAAAGAACAAGATGTCAGCAAAGAGCAGTACAGAAAAGCGACTGACAAGCAGTACGACTTTCTGTATCTGGATCGCCCTAGGAAGTTAGTAAAGCGTAACTTCAACGGTGAAATTTAATCTAATCATATTATATAATGGGACTTTTTAATGATCTTGGTGGGGAAGTTACTACTGGCAGTGTCAATATTACAAATTTTGGTATTGTGCTGTCTGAGTATGTAAAACAAAAACATTTGGTTAATTATCTTAACAAAGGCAGAAACCAGGAAAATGTTTTGAGAAGTGAGCTTAACATGGATAATAATAAAATTACCAATGTTGGTAATCCAACAAAAGCAAATGATGCAGTAACAAGGCAATATTGTCAAAGAAGAATAACAAAAATCATACGCGATTATGATATTGATAAAATTCCAGACATGATGAACAATTTGACAACAGGTGTTGAAGATAAACTAAGTCTGATACAAACAAAGTTACAAGCAAACTGCGAGAAAATGCTCGAAATTCAAAACGGATTGAAAGATGAAATAAAACTTCTGGGTGACGCTTTGAAAGAGCTAGAAAAGAAAAAAAGATGGATTGGAAGATAGTGAAAACTACAAGAAATTAAGTAAACAAATAAGAGCTGGTGTTCAAAATATTAATGCACGGATCGGGGAAATCAATACACAAATGGTTGATAACATTGAACTAGAAACTGCTATTGCTGATGCTTCAAAATAAATGAGAACTGCTTTTACTACCGAAATAACTCAAATTAAAATATCAAATGAGCAGATAAACACCAACGTTGCCGATATCAACAAGGAATTTGAAGACATCAAAAAGAAAATGGTTGACGGTAAGTCGCTGGAGACTGCTCTGAACAAACTGGTTGACACTGATAAACTTGAGACTGCTATTGATGATGTTTCAAAGCAATTGAAAGCTGCCCAGGAAAAAAGAAACACAGCTTTTGATGGCGAAATAGCTTTTTTGAAACAATTTAATCAAAAGTCTGGTAGTCGACACCTAGCAATTCTTGGTATAATTGATGAGTTGAAAGTAAAAGTAGACTATTTAAGTCGGATTCTACTTTTTGAATATACGATAGATGGAATCAGTATTATTCAAGATAGCGTTGGTTATGCGTCGTACCCGACACGAAAACCACTTGAAAGAACCAAACGTGATGGGCTTCTCCAGGCGTTTACTTTTGTAACCAATCCACTTATAAAAAGTGAAGAATATGCTACAGAATATTTCGGCGGTGCAATAATTGTAAAACCCGGGCGCTATGTAGTTGAAGCAGACCTTACATATACAATTACAAATACAGACATTGGTATAGAATATTTTAGTTTGTTTAATAAAGATGTTGATGAGCCGCAGGTTCAACCAAAAATAGAAAATGGTAAACGAGTACTAAAAGGAACATTTGAAGTATATCTTTCGAAATCCCATTATTGGGTCATCTTTACAAACACAAAACTAAATGCTACACAAGTTTTCAATTTTGAAAAATCAAGTTTTAAACTGTATTACAAAGGTGATTGATTTTATCTACTAATATGTATAATGGAACAAAAAATTGTATTATCATCAGAGAAAGCGTCAATAATTAATAGCTCAAATACACCGAGTAATTTTACAACTGTGTTTGATAGACCATTAATATTAGGTAGGAACAAACAGTATGGTATTGGACTCGATAAGATTAATTCCATGACTTACTCGTGGTACAATATTAGCGAGGATTTTAATAACAAAGTGATAAGGTACCACAATGGAACAGATTGGAAAAGTATTATTTTTACAAATGGAAATTACAGTTATGCTGATATCGATAATTACATAAAAGAAACATTGGCTGCAAACAATGATTTACCTGATGACTCACCTGTCCCGATAAAAATTGAGTTTGAATTATCAAGTTTCAAATGCTTGGTTACCATCCATAATAATTTCATGCTTGATTTAAGAGAAACAAACTTGCATGCCTTGATCGGGTTTGACAAAGATGCAGTTATTAGGGAAACTAAATTTGGAACTGTGACACCAAACATAACAAATTCTATCGATACATTGTATATCCATTGTGATTTGATAAGTAATTCTATTGTTGATGGATCATACGGGTTGTCATTTATGAAATAAGTACAGCTAATCTTACGAGATCATATCCTTTCAAAGATGAACCGATAAGAGTCGGGTTCTGCGAAGTAAACAAAACGATCATTAACAGTATTAATATTTACATAACCGATTTCTCCGGTAAGATTATTAATCTTAATGGTGTCCACACATCATTTCGATTTGTTTTGAAGGAATTAATGTAACATAAGTTATATGGCATGTTTAAAAAAGTTTATGACACTAGCACGGGAACATATACTCAAGTTGATCGATTAACCGGAGCTGGCATATTTGACATTTTGTCAAAAGTCGGATCAAAGATATTCAGCGAGTCTGTGAAAACAGCAGGCAAGAAAGCATTAGAAACTGCTGGTAAACAAATCATAGAAAGCGGTTCTAAAAAACTTGGAGGTGATGTAGGAAAAATGGCTGCTGATAAATTAGTTTCAGTTATTAAACCTAAACCAAAAGGTGAGATGATTTTAAAAGAACTTACAAAGGCTGATAACAAAAAAGAAGTTCTAGCTAAAAGTGAAGAAGATGTAGCTGGGACTGAAGAAGATGTAAATGCAAAAATTAATAGATTACTTTCCGGAAGGGGAATTCATGTGAGAATTAATCGATTAATTAATAAAAAATAATCTAATTACTAGTATACATAGATGTTTCGAAGTAATCAATATAATAATAGATACGAGCATGTACCTATTCAGTTAGACACCCCCGTAACACGACCAGGAAATAATACCAGACAAATGAAAAGTGGTTATCAGTTTACACTAAATGACAGAAGTTCTTACTTTGATTGGTATAATGCATATTTTGAAATCAATTTTCAAGTAAACAAACTTGCTGATGGAGCCAATTTCGCAGACGCTGACAGAATTGCTTTAATTAACGATGCAGCTTCACTGATTGATCAAATGCAAGTAAAGCAAAATGGGAAAATAGTTTACGATGGAAATAATCTTCACAGATTTGTTAATATCAAAAGCTTGCTTGAAATTTCTGATGACTATGCACAGACAACCGGAACAAACGAATACTTTTATTTAGATAACACGACAGCTGCAGAATCTCGGAAGGATGAAGATACCTATAATCAAGGTTTTGCTATTCGCCATGCTTTAATCATAACTAATCAAAAAGTTGACTCTATAATCCCATTAAATAAATATTCCTTCTTTGGAGGTTTGGAAACAAACATGCTTCCTCCTAGTCAGATTCAAATCAGCTTGCAGCTAACAGATGATAATGTTCTAATTTTTAGAGCTGGTGGTGATGATGGCCGAGTAATTATTAATAAATTAGTTTTGTGGATACCCAAAATGATATTTAACTCAGATGGTTTAAGTTACGTAATGACAAATCATATGATATCAACAAGATGGACTTATCTTCGTGAAATGATACAAGAAAGCGGAAGTTCTCTACTAACTGAATCTATATTTAGAATAACGGCTGGAGTCAAAAGTCCAAAACATGTTTTTGTTTATCTACAAAGAACTGAGAAGAGTTCTTCTCAAACACAAAATCCTCACCTTTTAGATACTTTTAAACTAAATGCTGCTGATGCTAATTGTTATTTACAAGCAGCTAGATTGGAAGTTGGAAATGGAGTTTATTATCCAGAAACTGAATACAGTTATGATAATATCATAAGAATATTCAGAGATGTTATTAATTATTCTTACAAACAAAATGATAAAAACACTGGAACTTTACTCAATACGAGTAATTTTAAAAATCTCTTCGGAATGATATATTTCGATTTAAGTTACACTGGTAATGAAGTCAGTGTTGATCCAAAACAACTAAGTTTGAGATATAAATTAAATAACCTTCCTACCGCTAGATATAAAGTTTACGCTTTAGTATTATACAAGGAAGATGTTGTTATTGATACTGTTGGAAATGAATTGGTAATAGTTTAATCTAACTTATAATATATATGACTTACGTAAATTATTCAGTAAATTTAACAGATGGACAAAAAGAGAGTTTAGCGAGAGCTTATGAGGATAGGAGTGAATTAACACTCAGGTTAAAAAATAACCAACTAACTGGGAATTTCCCCTTGTCACTGACAGCTACTCAGATTAATAATATTAACAAAGCTAAATCTGGCAGACGGGGATTAGACATAAATATATCAAAATCACAAATGAGATCTCAGTCTAAGAATGGAGGCTTTGTAGGCGCATTAGCTGGTTTGCTAACTAAAACAATTTTACCAACAGTTGCTAGATTTGCTCCAAAGATATTAGGGCCTTTAGCAACAGGGGCACTTAGTGGTCTGGCAAGTACTGGAATTGGTAAAATATTTGGAAATGGAATGTAAACTGTTCCTGCTGATAAAAACAAACACTTCTAAAATCAAATAAATTAACAGCTGCACAAAAAAGCAAATTAGCAAAGTCAAAAGGTTCCTGCACCATTAAACTAACACAAAAACAACTACAAGACGTACTGGCATGTGCTTCTAGTAATAAAACGGTAACTGTTCCCAGTAATAACAAACAGCAAGATGTAACGGCAGCATTTCCTAGTGATAAAAAACAAACACTTCTAAAATCAAAGAAATTAACAGCTGCGCAAAGAAAGAAGATAGCAAAGTCAAAAGGTCGCTGCCCTGTTAAACTAACTAAAAAACAACAGCAGGACGGAGGATTTCTTGGAATGCTTGCATCATTAGGAATTCCATTGATTGGATCTCTTATTAGTGGTTTAACTGGAAAAGGTTTGCAAGTAGATAGAAGAGGATATGGTTTACAAGTAGACTCACAAATTAGGCCATACAGAAGTATCCCATTCATAAAAAAAAATTAAATTTTAAAAATAAACCTATCTCTAACTTAGATATAACAAAATGGGTTAAGCAGCTAGGCATACAGAACTTCAGAGGAGTGTACAGCAAAAACAAATTGCCGACAAAACAAAATAAACAAAAATGCGGTATTATTAATCTTGATGATTATATTGGACCTGGCACACACTGGACTTGTTATTATGATAATTATTACTTCGATCCGTTTGGCCTGAGCCCACCAAAAGAAGTTTTAGCGTACATACCTGATATAAAATACAACACCATCCAATATCAAGATAAAACAAGTGTTCTGTGTGGATATTTCTGTTTGTACTTTATCAAAAAGTTGCAAGAAGGAAATAGTGTGTACGATATTCTTTACAAATTATTAAAACCATACAAACCAATAGAAAATGAAAACATTATAAAATCATATTTTGTAAACGAAGTTTAATCTAATCATATTATATATGAGTTACTGTATTAAAGAAAAGATGGTTACTGAAAATATTAATCCTCAGTATGTTTTAGCAAACAATGGTAGAAAAATGTTAAGAGCAACTTGTGCGTCTTGTGGTATTACTAAAACAAAGTTTGTTAAAAACACAGAAGGTGGAAATATTGATATTCATAAAGCTTTGCTCCCTTTGCTATCCAAAAAAGGGCTAACATTTCCTGGTTATAAATATTGCGGTCCTGGTAATCCACTTGATAGCGGAGAACCGGTAAATGAATTAGATGCTGTTTGTAAAGATCATGATTATTGCTATGACGAAAATCCTATTAATAAATCAACGTGTGATAAAAACATGCTTGCTGGTTTGAAATCTAGTAAGTCTAAAACTATCGGAGAAAAGATTGCTAAGAATTTGATAGTAAAACCAGTCATTAGTACAAAATATAAACTTGGTCTTGGAAACTCAAAAAACTAGAAAAGGCGTTGAAATGGACTGACAAGTTAGCAGATGAACTTCATAAACCTATACGAAGAAAGTTCACTCAACGCCGTGTGATTGTTAATGAAATTGATAAAATATGGTTTGCTGATTTGGTTGATATGCAATCGTTTTCAAAGTATAATAAAGGTACTAAATATTTGCTTACTGTTATTGATTTATTTAGTAAATTTGCTTGGGCTATACCTGTTCCAAATAAAACTGGTTTAGAAATTACTAAAGCGTTTCAACAAATAATGAGTACAGGAAGACAGTGTAAATTGTTGTGGGTTGATCAAGGTGTGGAATTTTACAACAAAACGTTTAAGCAATTGCTTGATGATAATAATATCGAAATGTATCACACGTTTAATTTTGGAAAAGCTGTAGTAATTGAACGATTTAACAGAACATTAAAAGAAAAGATGTGGAAATATTTTACAGCTAACAATACAAATACGTATTTAGACGTGCTTCAGGCGATGGTTGATAAGTATAATAATACAAAACATCGGAGTATTAAAATGACACCAACTGAAGCTAGTGATGAGAAAAATAAAGGAATGGTATATTTCAACTTGTATGGAAAAATGAGAAGTAATCAAATTAAACCAAAGTTTAAAATAGGGGATAATGTTAGAATCAGCAAATATAAAAAAACGTTTGAGAAAGGTTATACCCCAAATTGGACTGAAGAAATATTTGTTGTTGATGAAACTCAAAACACAAATCCAGTGACATACAAAATAAAAGATTTAAACAACGAAAACATTGATGGAAGCTTTTATGAATTAGAAATGATAAAAGCAAAGCAAGAAATATTTAGGATTGAAAAAGTAATACGGCGTGATTATAAAAAGAAACAAGCATTGATTAAATGGAAGGGTTACAATGAGGATTTCAATAGCTGGGTCTCATTTAAGGATATTGAAAATATTAAATAAGGGCTTAAAAATAATAACATATAATATTATTATATAATGGGACAAGAAAGATTAGAAAAGGTTTGCAGAAAACTTAACAATTTAAAAGATAAATATAGAAGAGAATTGATGAGAGGCAGACAACTCCAAGTAGAATATGAAGTAGTTCGTGATGATTTTATGGACACTAAAAAAAGACGATTGCTGGTTGAAATGGATAATTATGAACGCGAGCTAGCTGGTAACAGAGAAGAGCTTCTTGAACTGAAATACAAAATAGCAAAGTGTAGGAAAATAAAATACTCCATGGTAAAAGATGATATGCAGAGCGATGATGAAGACTATTGCCCGGTTCCGTCTGACTTTGCTTGACGAGTCGCAAATGTTATTGAAAAACTTCGCCGAAAGTAGACATAAAATAAAATTATTGCGCTCTCCTAACGAGTTGCAAATGTTATGTTATTAAAATGGCAAACCGGATTGATTAGTAGTGTAGAAAGGGGGGTGGGGAGTTTTCCAGAGCGGGGTTGCTTGAGAAAACTGTTGAAATATGTTGGTGTTGATTTAGGTGTGACTTACATTTAGATCTTAGTGGTACGAATGAGAGTTACGCTTGAGTACCCCCCTGGCATAAAAACTGCGCTGGTACCCCCCCCCCCCCTTTCTAAACTACTTTTGTTTGTGTTTTACTTATATTGCCTATTGATGCTGCCTCGTTGGATAGAGATTAGATCATGGCGGGGATTTCTTTATTTACACTGTCCTCTTTTAATGGGATGACAGTAGGGTAAGTGTGAGGTTTGGTGCACCCTAGAACCGGTTTAAACCCCTAGTGGCCTACTTTGCCACTGACCGTTCCAAGGCGGTAGCCCTTTTGTCAACCCTTTTGTGTTTGTGATGTCGTTTGCATTTATTATTACTTTTGCCTTCTTGTTTGTCTGTTTGCGTGTTTGTTTCTGTGTTTTTGTGGTTGTCTGTCCTCCTTGAATGCTACTTTCCCTGTCCGATCTTTTTATATTTCTTTATGATTGTTTAGTCAAAGCAAGTTTATGTATTGGGACATCGTATGATGAACAGTGTAGGAGTATGAATACATGCACAAATGATGATAATCAGTGAACATTTACTAAAATGGCGGACACGGTTTGCACAACTTTCTGAAGATTATTTGAAAAGTTTACTCATGAGTTCACAGCTGAAGATTCCGAAAGAACCGAAAGGACCATCCGCATAAATTTATTTTCTAGGTGCTGAGAATAGTGATATTGAACAGACAGAAGTAACAATGTTTTCTCATGTTTTATTTCAAAGGAATATTTAGCAGAACCAAATATCTTTTTCAAACATATATTTTCAGTATAATAAAATAAATAACCTTAGAAGGTTGACAAATGTTCACTGTGACCTCACAGGATTGCAATATTTACATACTACCATGACCAATGTATAACACATTCAGGCCATTATTTTTTTATTATTTGTTTTACGAACCATCAAGACAGAGAATAGGAAAGGAAAAAAACACAAAAAAAAATTGGTAAAGCATAGTTTAATTATTTTATTGAAAGGAAGAGAATAAAATAATCTATTAAAATCTGGGAGGTGGTAAAAAAAACAACTATCAAATTCCCTACTGAAAAATAAAATACTTAATTTCGTTTTGTAGTAGGAGGGTTCGTAAAACGAATTTATATAAAAAAAAAGAATGGCCTTATTACAACCATGACTTATGTATACCACATTAATTATAACCATGACTTTATATGAATTTCACATTCATTACTACCATGACCAATGCATACCAAATTACTACCATGACCACTTTATACCACTTTATACAATGTACAACATATTTACTACCACCATTGCCAGTGTATACCACATTTATCACATTTATAACTACCATGACTAATGAATACCACATTTATTACTACCATGATCTATGTACATCACATTTATTACAACCACGAATACTATCACTGACATCTAAACTCATTTCAACTGGAAATTTCGATAAACTTCTGAGCAGAAGTTGTGGATGTCGCCAGATTGTAGTTAAACATCTCCATGTTGAATCCAGTGGCTGATGTTTATCATAGATTGAAGAAGGAGCCAGATTATTTTTTTGCTCTAACTGGACTCACAGCCAGATTTTTTCCCCCCAAGAATGTGAGAGAAGGCTGGATTATTTTTTTTCAACAATTTTCCCCTCAAGTCAGAGCCAGGATATTTTAACTCCGTCTGCTGAAGTGTGATAAAAATATGACGTCATAACAGTGTTCTATTTCTTAATTCTAATACACCCGCATTGTATTCAACGATATATCACTGCAACAAGGGCAGCAACCTACGTCACGCGCACGCGCAAAAACGGATCCGTTTACATGTACACAGAAGCTCGATTCGGTAGCTGGTACACGCCTACTAGACTCCGCAACCGCCTCCAAAAAGAGGTGCTAATACGACGTTTCGGAGACACTTCCGATGCGGTTGCGGAGAGTAAATTTAAGCAGCAACGGTAAGTGTGAATTTAATATTTTCGATTTTTTCGGCCCTAACTTGATCTTTTTCAAAAATCGGGGAATGTGGTACGATGTAGGAATGTTTTCACTTCCTGTTTCATGTGTTGGTTTCGAAATATATTGGAAAATGTGGTCTTTAGAATTGTCATAAGTCAATCGACGAGTGTAATTTTCTCAACTGGACATGGTTTTTACTCCGTTTTTCTGCTGTTTTATAAAAAATCTGACCACGAATGAGGTCTATGACTTTGAAATCACCTATCTTTCATCGTTCAATGAAAACAATTCAATCGAATATAAATTGAAAAGAATTATGGTCATTTTTTATGAAGAGGCGGTGTCGGAGAGTAAGAGGCTGATTCGGAGAGTAAGAGGCGGTTTCGGAGACATATATTCTATATAATAGATCTATACTGATTTTAATTGATAAGTAATGTATCAGTACAATTGTTTATGGTGAATTATTTGTGCAAATACTTGTTACTGGTCCTACCCATCACTGAACAATAAGTCTTATTCGCTACTAAATTTGCCGAATCTTCCGTAAAATGCACGATGCAACCTACAGTTGATCTGATCCGAAATCGCTTAATAGATGCAAATGAATTCTAAATAAATGATAATCGCATTCATTTAGTACAGTCCTCTATCAATATCAGTACTGGGTGCGTTCTTATAAAGTTTAAAAAACTTTTTCATTTTGCATCAGTTTCAAAGCCGATCTTATACCTGTTATTATCATCCTAATAATTATTTACCGAGAACCAGATTCCCAGAAATATATTTTTAGCTAAATGGTCAGCAAAAATGTGCATCTGTCGTCAAGTATAGACTGTTAGGCATGAAATGGAACAACTTTTTTTGATTTGCCAAATTACACAATAACTACAATTTACGTAATGTATACCAAACTGCATTGTATGTATAATATAAATGTGTAATTCAAACTAAAGTGGAAATCTATTAACTTTAAACCAAAATCATTTTATAAAATAACTATATTTTCTGTCAATTGTAAAAAAGGTGTGTTTCATTCCATGCCTACCTGACTATATATTGCCATTCTATACATACACCGGCTACGTCACAACTGACGATAGGCCTCTATATTAAGACGCATTACCGAGCAAAATATGGCTTTTGTCTACATACGCATACGCATAACCGCAAACGGATTACTTTGTATTTCAATAAATTGTTTATAAATCATTTTGTAACAAATTATTTGTTTATACAAACACAGGAGTTCAAAGTTTAATAAGTAAAACCTAATGCTTTTATTTACCATCATTTTACCGTCTAAGCATAACGCTTTCTCTTTTATGACTTTTGAAGTACTTTCATTTTCGATTGATAAATAGGCATTATAATGCTAATTAGCCACGAGCTACTCACGACGTAGCGACAAACTATTTAATAAATTATATCGGTTAACTTGTGACAGATATTGGTCTAATTATGGATCTGACACGGGTACGTATAACCTGTCAAAATTAGAAGATAGTGGCCAGTCCTCCCCAAAATATAACTCGCAGCAGACGGTATTATTGTTTACATCGGTAAATGTAGTAGCGACTAAGACTTATTGTTCAATGATGGGTAGGACCAGTAACAAGTATTTACACAAATAATTCATCATACAAAATTGTATTGATACTTTACTTATCAATTAAAATCAGTATAGATCTATTATATAGAGTATCTATGTCTCCGAAACCGCCTCTTACTCTCCGAATCCGCCTCTTACTCCCCGACACCGCCTCTTCATAAAAAATGACCATAATTCATTTCAATTTATATTCGATTGAATATTTTCATTGAACGATGAGAGATAGGTGATTTCAAAGTCATAGACCTCATTCGTGGGCAGATTTCTCATAAAACAGCAGAAAAACGGAGTAAAAACCATGTCCAGTTGAGAAAATTAAACTCGTCGATTGACTTATGACAATTCTACAGCCCACATTTTTCAATATATTTCGAAACCAACACATGAAACAGGAAGTGAAAACATTCCTACATCGTACCACATTCCCAGATTTTTTAAAAAGATCGAGTTTGGGCCGAAAATAATCGAAAATATTAAATTCACACACCGTTGCTGCTTCAATTTACTCTCCGCAACCGCATCGGAAGTGTCTCCGAAACGTTGTATTATCACCTCTTTTTGGAGGCGGTTGCGGAGTAGGCGTGTGGTAAGTGGATTTTTATTAAGATTTACAAAACATTTGGTAAATTAACAATGCCCACCGTACCGCATGGATTAGAAGGCTTTTTATTAAACCTTAAATAAGCTGTAAACTCCCAACCGTTTGTTAGTTTACTTCGATACAATCGCATTTCCACCAAAATGTAAACGGTACCTGATGGCTTTGAAATGAGATTGTATCGAAGTAAACTGAAAAACGGCTGGGAGTTTACAGCTTATTTAAGGTTTAATAAAATGTTTTTCATCCATGCGGTACGGTAGGCATTGTCAATTAACCAAAAGTTTCGTAAATCTTGGTAAAGATCCACTTACCAGCTCCCAAATCCAGTTTCTGATACATGTAAACGGATCTGTTTTAGCGCGTGCGCGTGACGTAGGTTGCTACCCGAGATGCCCGAATATATATGTATTTTGGGGTTTCTGGCTCACAAACCAAATCACCCCAAATAATCTAAAATCACCACATAATTTTTTTAGTGGCGTTTAGATTATTTGGGGTGATTTTTAGTGGTTTTAGATTATTTGGGGTGATTTGGTTGGGGTGGTTTTAGATTATTTGGGGTGATTTGGTTTGGTTGTGGTCCACCACAACCAAATCACCCCCAAATAATCTAAAACCACCCCCAACCAAATCACCCCAAATAATCTAAAACCACCGGTCCACCACAACCAAATCACCCCCAAATAATCTAAAACCACCCCAACCAAATCACCCCAAATAATCTAAAACCACCACATAAAATTTTCAGTAAAAACTGAAAATTAAGTCAATTTAACTGGTTATTTAGCATGTTACAGGCGCTCCTAGATTTTTTAAATAGTTATCAAAATTACACCCAAAAATAGTCTGATTCTGCGTTTTTTGTAATCTTTATAATTATAAAATGTTTCTTTAATACAAAATAAATTTGTTGATTTGTTATCAAAATTACACCCAAATCAACGAATAAACACGAAATTAACAAAATATGATTTTTTTATCAAACTCCTACCGCAAGGTGCTGAAATAAGCTGGTCCAGTGTTATATTCTAAGATTTTTGAATAAAAGGTGATTTGTTATCAAAATTACACCCAACAACCCCAAAAATGTATCATAGGGTTTCTGGACCAAATTTCTCATTTCAATCGAGATTTGACCCAAAATACATATATGAAAAACTCCTACAGCAAGGTGCTGAAATAAGCTGGTCCGGTGTTATATTCTGAGATTTTTGAGTTAAACCAGTTAAATTGACTAAATTTTATGTGGTGATTTTAGATTATTTGGGGTGATTTGGTTTGTGAGCCAGAAACCCCAAAATACATATATATCCCGAGATGCAAACGTTAGGAGAATAAGAGAGGCAATGCGAAAGATATCACTGTAACGTTTGCAACGTTAGGAGAGAAAGCAAAGCAATGCAAAAGATTTCAGATGTGTGCGTTATTTTCACATTTTAGGGGTATTAGAATAGAAATAGAACATCGTTTACGGTGAATTATCTTGTAATATATCACGGTTTGTCGTTCAATTGTAAACAATAATTTCATGGAACGTTCAATTGTAAACAATAATTTCACTCGCCCGAATTGAACTCCAAACCGTGATATATTACACAATAATTCACCGTAAATAATGTTCTATTTCTTAAATAATTTATTATGTGGCTATATGCGCGCGCATCCCCAATGCCATATAAGGAAGTAAACACAATTTTCGGAGATTTTTGTACCGCTTATTTACTTTTTGGTTGTTTCTTCTGTTTCCAATAGTCAGTGAAACGTCTGTCAATAAGTAACATCGCGTAAGTAATTTGCAGTGTAAAAATAGTTTTTAAATGAGAATGACGGAAATTGGGCTTGGACGGAAACTGGCCCCTAACCAGTATTGTTTCGATTTCGGTATGACTAGATACCGAAAAGAACGTTGTTTTCGCGAAAAACGTTCTTTTCGCGAAAAAGAAAAGAAATGTCCAAAGAGACAGTGCAAAATCTTTATTATTGATTTAAATCAAATATTTTTATATCATTAGTTAAATTCAATGAAAAGAATAGTAATATAATTTAAAAAAAAAAAAGAGTTATACTCCATGTTAATATTTTATGGATTCTGCATTAGCGAAAAGAACTTTCAATGTTCCGAAAATACACTATACAATCATTATTATTGATTTAAATCAAATATGTTTGATATTTTAGTTAAATTTAAGTAAAAGAATAGTAATAAGAACACCAAAAATTGGATTTGTTTTTAATTTGAAAGTTATATATACACCATATATAATATATTTTAGTGGATTCTGCATTCGGTTGGTATAAATGGCGAAAAGGAATGTTTAAGCGAAAAGAAGCGAAAAGGAGTTCCCGTGAGCGAAAAGGAATGTGCTTACCCCAACCCTTCTGCATTAGCGAAAAGAAATTTCATTGTTCCGAAAAGACACTATAAAATCTTTATTACTTATTTAAATCAAATATTGTTTATACAGTTAGTTAAATTAGTTAAATTCTCATCCTCATAGTCGCCCTTGAAATATTTGCGGAGTTTTCATTCACCGATCTTCTTATTTTGTTGAATGTCTTTTGATTCATCCCAGTCCATTTTGGAAACGAATCTCTGTTCCAAATCCTGAAAAATGTTCACAATGTACATGAACAGTTCTGCAGATGAGAAGTTTCTATGCCCATTCTGCATATGTTTTATCTAGAAGTAAATGGAGAGCGAGGCTGTTCTTTTTTGTTGAGGCCATATAACCTTTTCTTGTGTTAGCGTGCCGTTAAATTCCAATTCGGCTAAACTCCGACTTCATTCCGTCCGATTTAAATCCTTTTTTTAAAAATTATTTGCTTCTAACTTCGTGCCTTTGATGCGCGGTCCCGTGTATCATCCCATTAAAAAACAACATAGGAATAAATTCGTTAGGAAGTGTAGGGCAGGTTCCCGGATTCCTATTCAGCATTGCCTCTCTATGGGCGGCTCTAAATTGTGTTGATGAGCCGCTAAAAACATTCAATTCAATATTTCGTCACTTCTCACTCTTCCCGACTTCTTACATCATGACTTTTCATTTCTTCATGACTTTAAACATCACGAGGTCTAATTCAAGAAGTCAAAAGTATGCTTGTCGGATTTTAGTTGGGGCGTCCCGCGAACAAACACACTACTAGACTCACTACTAGACTCACACTCCACTTCCACCCTCCTTGGGGATTTGCAAATGTTTACATACATGCAGTCAAACAAATTGTTTTTAATTTCAAAAGTAAGTGCTAAATGATATAAAACTCCATTCAATTCAAATCAAATGAATCGTCTCCGTGGCCGAAAGGTTAACGACATTGCGTTGTAAGCCTTCGCCTCTCACCGCTGCGGGTTCGAATCTCACTGGGAGCTTGATTTGTAAGTGACGAAGTGTCGATTCTTACCGATGGCGGGAGGAACTGGTTTTATCCAGGTACTGGTTTTATCCAGGAAACTGGGTGGTCTGCCTCCATCACAAAAAATCGATCGTCAAATATATGTGTTGAAAATGGCGTTTTTATTACTATTAAGATGTTTAAATATATCAAAAAAAATTAAAATAAATTGATGTGTTTTCGGACAACTCGAAGTTAGATTTATAGGTACTTAGATTGAAAATAATTTGAACATAATCATTTTATTTAGACTTTTTTTTTTTTACTAATTACTTTTCTTTTGCTTAAATGTAAAGAATAATGTCTATTCGGAGACGAGAAATCCAAAATATACTAAAATGGATTAGACTGTACATGTATAAACCACTTGTGTATAACTTTCTTAAAAACAATTTTTTTTTTTTTTTTTTTTTTTATTATTACTAACGTTATTCTTTTACTAAAATGTAAGGAATGATTTAAAAAACACACACTTTAAATCAATAATAAAGATTTGATACCGTCTTTTCAGATATTTCTGTTCTTTTCGCGAAAAGAACGTTCTTTTCGGTATCTAGTCATACCCTTTGGATTTTACACCAATAAAATGATTTGATTTCATTTGTTCCGTAACAAACTACTGTGATTATATTCGTCAATGTATTCTTCCAAATCAAGATGGCAGCGCCCATGAAAAACATGCAAGACGCCGATAAAAAACTTTAAAAGTGTTATTTTGCTTTCAGTTTCAGTTCTTTGAAATTGAAAAGTGTTATTTTTTGCTTTCAATTTCAGTTCTTTGAAATTGAAAAGACACGTTGTCGATCAGGATATTTGAAAAATGAATTGTTTGCATCTTTTAAGAGAGATTCGTCCGAAATGTCACAGGCATTATCTTCGATATTTCTTCGGTGATAACAAATCGGGTTCCAAAAAAAGTAAAAAATACAATGACACTTTGAACCTTCCGAAGACAGAGTTTCCCATTTCAATGCGAAATGCTGCTGCAAGGGAGATAGAAATACAAGAGGTAGAAATTAACTTTGTTATGCTATCGATTGATACTGCAAAACTTCCTTTCGAATATTATGTCCAGATTTCCTGGGTAGAACCAGTACTTTAGCAATGTGGATTGATTATCTTGCTCAAGGATAAATAACATGGCCATGGTGAGGATCGAACGCACAACCTTTCGATCTGAAGTCTGGCGCTCTACAACTGAACCACGCACTCCACAAACTCTGTTGGCAGTGCATAAAATTTGAACTCGCCACATAATTTGGAAATCTACTGGTCATTACTATGAAATCATGTACATTATTTTGTCAGCACCATTTTTTGCAAAATAAAACATTGTTTTTTCGGCCATGTCAGTCAACGAAATTAGTTGTTTTTTTCACTAGCCCGAATTATTATAAATCAGTTGGCTATTACAATTTTCATTAGCCCGACTATATACAATTCTAGATTTTTACTAGCCCGAATTAAAATTTACTAGTTTTTCACCTTTGGGCTAGTGCTAATTTCGACCACTGCCATGTTAGCAGCTGACAAAAATTTCCTGGACGGTTTCATTGATTACCATTATTTTGTATGTAAAAACAACGGTGCGCGAGATCTATAAAATGCAAAATAGAAGCTCAATGACGTGTTGATGTTGTCAAACAACTTCTAAAACAACTCAGAGTAGCATTTGTTTCACCTGTTAGTTATTATTTTATCCTTGGAAACCCGTAAATTCCAACATTTAAGCGATTTTCTTAACTTGAAAGCAGCTCACAAAAGTTTGCCAGCTGTTGCAATTTCAACTCCAAAACTCTCAAAATGCAAGTTGTTAGTGCTAAATTTTAAAACATAATAA